>OMLP01019186.1:7024-20323 GCA_900302685.1 Spondyliosoma cantharus
ATAAGTTCCCTGCACTCCGCTTAGTTAAACTACTGTGTGTGTGTGTGTGTGTGTGTGTGTGTGTGTGTGTGTGTGTGTGTGCGCGCGCGCTTACATAGCTCCATAGATTGATATCACCTACATACAACCTCCAGTATTGTACATCTCTGTTCCATCTCCCCACCCCTCACTGTGGAGTATCAGATATGAGCCTGGACTATTTATGAGGTTACAATGGTGCTGTCAAGGTGGCTGGGATTAATGAGGCCTTTTTCTGTGGCTGCAAGGCTCTGATGGCTCGCTGCTACGGCTGCACATGTTGTCTCAGCTTCAATGCTGTTGACCCCAGGCCACACAAGGTCGTCCTACACACTGCCTGGCCATAACTCATCATGCAAGGAGGACATGTCCTGTATCGTATAAGCACAAGTTGTCAGTTTGATGTGATAGGATGATAGTATAATGACTTCTTTAAAGGTGTGTTAGTGCTGCTGCTTTTATCAACACAGTCCCTGCTTCACGTTCCTTGGTGCAGCTAACACGAGGAAGTGACCAGCCACATGATAGCAGTACAGTACCCGACCATAAATCATAGGTGCTTGCACCCAGGGGAAGACGACACAATGCCAGACATGCCGTGAACTCTCCCCCTCTCTGTGAACTTGCCCCCAGGTGGCCATATCAGTTCTTACTGTTCCCGTAAGACACACAATGGTCTACATTAGCAGTCACTGTCATCGCGTCAGCTCATCAGATGAAGGATGGCAATTTTAGAAAAAGAATGGGTCACCTGCAAGCTCGCACAATAGGGTGGCCTTGTACTTTACACTCTCGGGAGGGGACTCTTAATATACTCACAGTGGTATTGATGTAATCATGGGAAGGCTGCCAATCACTGCGTTCACCAGGCCAACTGACATAAGCTCTCCAGAGGCCACCAGTATGCACCTGCAGTTACTGCTTCCTGGAAGTTATTACACTTAGAGTGTGTATGGTGTAGATCATTGTGTAGATCCATGAACATAAGAACAGTATGTGAATCAAAAGCAAGACTTTTTCTGTGTGATTCTGACCTCAGGTTGGTTAGCATTAAGCTGCTATACATGTGTGTTTTTTAACAAAGATTATAATCACTACATATATTTGAAGGCTGTCACCTGTAGTGACAAACCCACAGAGAATGATCACTGTGCTTGCTCCTTCATCTCTAAAGACCGATTTACTGTCTTTTAACTCATTGTTTTAGTTTTAGTTTAGTTTTAGTTGCCATGCAACTTTACTGTTTTGGTTTACTCTCCCCATCAGCACTGGTTCCAGATGCAGCAGACAGCTGTCTTAAGCAAAATAGCTAAGATAAAACCCACTGTAACCTACCATCTGAGCACTGTCAAATGGCAGACAGACCAAGTTAGCAACTAGCTTGTTAAGAAACTGGAACATCTGGCAGCCAATGAGACATATTTTTAATACGATTTGTTGGCCAAAGAGGTAAAAAGACTGCATGGCATATTTTGCCCCTTTCAATGTTGACTTCATAACTATGGCCTTGGTTTCTGCTGCTCCCTGGAGGCCAGAAAATTAGTTAATTCATTGTTGTTAACAAGTAAAAGTGCTTACAATATTAATTTTCCAGTTTCTAAAGAAAGGAAATTTAAGTGTTAAATAATTTCTGTCTTAATTCTTACTGAAGGCAGTAGGTTAAATTGTGCCGTCTTTGATAAATGCCACATCTCCATTATAAATTATGCTTGCTATTGCTAATAGTTAATGGGGGGGTATTTGTTGTGAGAGGGCTCTGAACAGGTTGTTGAGCATATAGCATCAGCGAGCACTGTGTTTGGTGACAAGAAAAGATAGTACGGCAACATCTCCCGTCACGCTAGGTGTCAGTGATATTTCTTATCTTGTGAAAGTCACTGTTGAAAGAGTCAAGTACACATGCGGCTGCAGAGCACAATTTAACACTCCGAAACTTTACTTTTCACCGCTTGTGTTAACGCTCTTAGGAAACTGAAACCTCATACCTCTCTGTTCTGTAACAGCAGCTAAAGTTGCCTGCAGATACATTTTCCAGATCTATAAAAGAAGTGATATGCCATCGCAGTGGGTATGTGTGTGCACTCAGTCAACTCATGTGTTAAGTGGAGGTGTTTCAGTGTGTGTGTGTGTGTGTGTCTGTGTGTGTGTGTGTGTGTGTGTGTGCGCAGCAGCAGCTTAGTGGGTGTGAGATGGCTATCAGGGGCCATACATCAGGCCTGGTGTGGCAGTGGGCCTGTGTAATTATCAGGTCTCAATGGGACGCTGTGTTATTTTTGCCCAGGGTGAGATGCTTATCTGGCCCTGTCAGCAGCCACCTGGATGGATGAGCCCTGCTCCTCAGAGCACCGGCTCACCTTCCCTCTGCACCAAAGACAATCTGGTCAACTTCTCTCAGGCAGGCCATGGCAACCTCTGCTAACACGCAGGACAAATCAGCTCCACCAAGAGACTCAGACAGCCACAGTTTGAGGGTAACTAATGAGTGGTCCTACAATCAGAACTCTGATTTAAATTTGCATATCAGCTAATTAACATAATCCATCTCTGATTAGACGACTGCACAATTTGGTGTGAGTGAACACAACATTTTATTGTCTGAGGTCCATCTAAAGTGATTATAGTTCTTTTCATTACATTATTTTACATTACTTCAGGGCTTTTAATCATAACCCACATGATTAAATGTGTATATACATAAAAAGATTATTAGATTTAAGAAATCATCCCTTGTATTGTTTCCATGGTTGTGTTACTATTATTCTCTTATTGTGAACAACATTGTTGCAGAGTGTTTGATGGTTTATGGCAAATGTTGGTAAAGACTGAACGCCACAAATATCAGTGTCAGAACTGTACCAACACATTCCAGTATTAGGGTTGTTAACCCCAAAAAGTAATGCATTACTCATAATTTGGAACATTTATATTGTGCTTTTCTAGTCTACAGACTACTCAGACCACTCTGCGACACTTGATGGCAAATAAGTAAAGTAACAACATGATTGTTAAGGGGTCACCACAGTCAGATCCATCCTCTGGAGGTTATGAATGTATACATTTATTGGCAATACATTTACTGGATACTTTTTGTTGGATAGCAGTTACTGGACTGACCAAACAACAGACAATATTATACCTAAAGCCATAGCGTTTAGGATTATGAAGTGTTCCATCTTAATCAAACTTGAGCTCAGGCTGATGGGAAAGAATTTGGTCAAAGATCTTCCAATGTCTTCCTGAGAGAGGCATGAATACATTTCATGCCAGTGCCTGCATTATCAGCCTCAGATATGAAAGTCAGTAGGACTCGTCCTCCAGGGATATTGCATTTTCTCTGAAAAATAATTAAAAAATATGTATAAACCTTCGAAACTGAGACCACTTTTGAAATGATGATTGTGGATGTATTCAACAGAGACGCCTGAGAACAGTCATAGTGCCACATGATGAACAAATGCACTGCAAAATTTTGAACTGTAACAACTGCTGATAATCAGGCTGGAGGTGTTATACAGCACATTTCATCATTTAAGTGTCCATTGTTCTGTCAAACCTGATTATGGCATTCTGCATGGTCCCATGGGGATTTCCTTTTCAAAGGAGCCTCCAAACCTGCTTTTATATGAAGCCTGAAGCAGAATAAATCTGCTCTCATCAGCCTCAAGCTACGGTTCTGCTGGTGTGGGTGATCACTGTTGTTTATGGACCATGCATAGTGATAGCACTGAAGTGTTTTCTGCTGCTGGCTCATATTCATTTTTCATTGTCGAGTGTCTTTGTTGGGTTTTATGCAAACACTGTGGTAATTTAGGAAGTGCACTGAAATGAATCTGCCTCTAAGCTCTGCGAGGCATCTTTTACTAGATCACACAAACATAGGGACACAAAGAACACACATACAAATGCACTGAGAAACACAAATATACACACAGATACATGCACAGCAATAAACACACTGTATCTGTATGCACTGAGCTGTGGCCAACTGTGCCTCTGAGCCATTTCCTATTATTTTTCACCCTGTGGTCTCGCAGTAAGCAATAATTTATTTGGTTGAATGATCAAAAGATTAAAAGCACTGAGTCTCATGTGTGTTTGGGACACAGTGTCAGTGTGAGCACGATTTACAGCCAGGAAAAGCACGAGGAAATGGCGAGACATTTTGACCAAAAAAAATCCCACCAAAAAACAAAAAGACATTGTTTGATAGTTAGCCTGCTGGTGGCACAGGGGTTTGATATGTCTCTCAGCACCAACATTGTAGCCTTTTTTGTCTGGCCTTATCCACCACCAAAGCCCTTTCCTGCACACTTCTCCCAAGCTGTGTGTCAGCCAGCGTTGGAAAGGTTACTTTCATTATGTAGTACATGGGATCTGAAATAAACTATTCCCCCGTGCACCTCCAAACACAGATGTTTTGTTGAGACTGTTTCACATTGAATACTGCAGTTCAAAGGAGAACGGAGGGAAAAAAATGCCTCTATTGGGTTTCTGTTTGTGGAGACCTGTTCTTTATTGATTCAAAGATAAATGAAAAACAAACGTGAAAAAGCTTTTATTGCACTGTTGATTAAGAATTAACATGTGCGGTTTTTTGTTCCTTTAGCTCCCATCAGAGTTGTACAGCACTTAAGAAGAACAAAATGTACTTTGAGTTAATGAGAATGTCATTGAATGTATTACTTTGACGCTTTGTGCTTCGTCTACATCATCTTCCATTGTTGTAGTCGTGGTTGGAACATCAACTTTGTATACAGACAGATGTTAGGATAATTTTGGAGAATTATTGTTACCAAATGTTTTCAAACTCTGAAACTCTAATGAAACTGCTCAATGGACAAACAGAGACGAGAGGAAAAAGGCCATCGGAGGGGGAAACTACAGAAAAAACTGCACTGTCTGTGTTCAGCTCAGCCTCTGACTAAACTCAGAACCCACCAAACGTACATCCCCGCAACGTTTGCTTGCTAGCTTACAGCTAACTTACAGTTGTTATACTGGCTTGTTACATTCACTTCTTCCTAGTTGATCAGCAGCTTAAACGACAACAGACTCTGAAAATCAGGAGGGACTCGGGCCATATTTCAAGGTAAAACAACATATTTGATAAGCCATTATCTTCCATTAGACAATAGCTACTGTTAGCCTTCAACACATTCCTAGCTAATGATTAGTGTTACACGACATGACAGGAAAATTGTTAATTACTTCCAAAATATCGAAGCACATCTTGGACACATTTATTTAAGCCTGGACATGTGCTGGATGTGATAGAATAGTGATGTTAGCAAGGAAGTGGTTGAATGCTAATATTAGCTTATATGGCCACTATGTGAATATGTTTTATTTTTTGAGTTGTTGAAATTAAAAAGAAAAGAAAAACATGTTAGGTTTATGGTGGCGCTAGAGATATATTCAAGGGATCACAGTCAGGTTCATCTCTCTCATTTCATGCCATCGCCAGTAATCGGCAAGATCAAACGACATCGCCACCCCTGAAGAAATGCCGCTACCATGTCATCACATTCACCATAGTCACATTCATGAAATCATTGTGATTACTTCCGGCCCAGTACTGTAATCTGATTACCTTCACCAGCCGCAAACACTAACCTGGCACCTACTGACTGAGATGGATGTAATCGCATCGTGGCGTGGCTTATTATTAGACAACATTCTCGCTTCAGTTCAAAGGCTGGAATCAAAGGCACTTCTCTTTGAGGATCACTTTACATAAGCCAGTGCTACAAGTGCAGTTTGTTTGTGATGTGCAGCGCGGCGCATGCTTTGAGATAGTATCGCCACTTTGCTTAATCTTCTACCATGATGTAGCATTAGAAATTAATCCTTCTTATTCTGCACTTCATACAACACAAACATGTCCTCATTAAAACCATTACAGATGCATCAGTACAACAACAATGCAAAAAAAAATTAGCTTAGTGTGAATGGCATCAGTTTGAGCCGTCTTTAAATTCATTTTGAATCTGCTTTAGTTTGACTGGCAGGAAATCCTCTGCTGTCGAAGAAGCATCTTTTAAAGAGGCATTAAACCTCTGAATAAATATTACAATAAATTAAACCTCGAAAATCATCTGATCAAAATGTTTTCAGAGGCTGATTATAGTTGCTTATGTAGCTTGTGGTAAATGTGAACACACAGCAAAATGTTTTATCCCTTTTCTTTGTAACTGATACAAACTTTGTGCTGCAGTGTCACTCAATATTTTTTCATTTCTTAGCTTTTAACCACTCCATTAGGCCCAGATAACCTCTGCCTGTTGGACCCTAGCATCTCAAAACCCTGTGACCCCGCCCTTGACCTTTGCCCCAAGCCCTCTCGACCGCAACCCCCACTCGGACCAAGAAGAGGCCGCTGAGAAGAAGCGGGTGCTCTCCCAGTGCCTCGGAGGAAGCTAGGGTTACCAGAGCATGCAGATTCATTAACAAATATCTGTCTGTTTGCTGCAGTAATGAGTAAGGCAGCAATTTAAAGTTGAGTGAACAGCCGCCAAACTAGCAGGACAGGCTGCTGGTGTCAATCAAAAAGTTGAGGTTCAGCGACAGGGCATCTCCAGTCTACCTGCCTCCATCACCACTCACACACGTACTTATATAGTCATGGCTGAGGGGGCCACAAAAACTGTAGGTGTAGTGGAGTGATAAGCCTTCACATATGAATGAGAGATTGGGGGTAGAGAGAGAGACGTGGGGCTCTTACACCCCCCTCTGGCCAGGGAAGGTAGTGTCAGGATTTCTGTAGCAATTAATTAAACATCAATATGACCTAGTTAGAGCTGACTGAAAACACATCTCCATTTGAGGGTTTTCATGTAAACTCTGATGAAAGATAATGCTTTTATTTAAAGCCACACATACACTACAAAGTATTTTGGATCCAGCTGCTTTTTGCATCCAGCAAATTGTCACCGTTTAACTAATGCAAAATGAAGCTCAGATCGTCCTGCACCACACTCTGTCATCACTCTTGGATCATTTAAATGAGTGGTTTCCAAATTGTTTTGCCCCAAAAACAGAGTGATGTCGACTTTGCAACGGTGTTTTTCAAGAACATTACCTCCCTCATTTGATGTGAATAATTTTCAGAGGCATAAAAAAAAACGTTGAATTATTCAGAAATTCACAACAACAAAACAGTTCAGCAAAGTCTGGAAAAAATACCTCATTTAATGCAGCAGAAATGTGTGTTGTCTGCCTTGATTTCCTGCTGCAGGCTGGCTACACCAAGCACATAATGTACGTGGTGTTGTTTTGCGAGGGCCGCTGCTGCAGCGCTACGCTGCCGCTGTAATCAATGAATCTAGCAGCTCCTGCGGTGAGAGCTGGACGTAAATGGTGCGTATGTGAGCTCTACAAGCTTAACAGTAGACCAGTCTTCATTTTATATTTTTTGCTTGGCCCTTGTGTACAGAAACGGGTCATACTGAGTCAATATTTTGTGAAATTAAATTACCTGTGAATGACTATAGCTGGCTTCCACGTTATGGTTTTGGTGGTTGCTTGGTAGCTTTATCTGGCTTACTGCAGTCTGTAGATGTTAACTTTCCCATATTACGAAGTTTGACGTTTCACAGTGCTATTCTGGGTCCAAAAAGCTGCAGACACAATCTCAATAATAAAAGCTCAACATTTTGTTTTTCCTGTGACTCACACAAACCCTTCGCCATACGTGTGCTGCAGGTCCAGCCAGTAAAGGAAATATATTCTGCTGCAACTCCGCGAATGGCCCACTTGGGCGACACAGTGTTCATTTCTAGCCAAGGCATAACCTACTTACTGCCAGAAAACTTTTTTTTATTAACATTATTAACTGGTCATGACTTTTTATTAATACTTATAATAAATAAATGAAGTGTCAGAATCTGAAAATTATTATCATTATTACCATCTTTCCTTTCTTTTTTTTTTGTACAACCTCATAAGGTTTCCTCATAATATCAGTTTGTTTTTTGTTTTTTTCCAGTGGCAAAAAAGGACTTCCATGTGTCTTATGTTTGTGTGTAAGGTTTATGTTGCCACCTTTCATTGTGATCCCGAACAACAGGTTAAAAAGAATAGATTTACACAACATTCATCCATCAATCTCATGCAAATTCATTCTTTTTAAAAGAGAAAATATTTGTCATGCACATGGAATGACTCTAATACACAATAATGCAGCATCTGTGAACCAAAACAAATGTTGTTTTGCCCCTATTTGACAATCCCTATGCAAAATGGCTGTAGTGAAAGCTCAAATAAATCAGTGTTGCAGTTTGTATTCATGCTGCATTCACAGCTGAAAGATCTAATCAACCTCATCTCCATATGTTTAAATAAAGTGGTTGATGTAAAGAACTCTGCTGCACACTTTCCAACACAACCACATTAAACTTGATTAGACATTAAGTGTGACCCTGAATGATGTTGTAGAACAGCTGTATTACATGTCGCAGTGCTACAATATTGTTTCCCTGCAGTGAAGTGAAGCCTGGGCAGTCTGTCAGCCAGAGCTCAGGACGGGAAGCCAGAACATTTCATCTCAGCTCTGACAGACGGACGAGCGGACAGATGGACGGGCTGATGGAGGGGCTGGCGGAGTGCGGCGACCAATGAACCATCGAGCCAAACTAGCCCCATTTTACAAATCCACCGAGGCATGCTAGTGCTGATCTGGACCCCTAGTAGCTCGTGTCTGATTCTGTGTGTATGTGTCCAAGCACACAGGCCGCACATTTGTGTTAGTGCATGCACATGCATCAGAGCGCTAATTTGCATTACATTTTGTCTAAACTTATATTTGCACACAAATCTATTTGTGTGGCTCCTGGCCTGCCCGTGTGTGTGTTTGTGTGTGTTCAGATGTGTCGGTGTGTTATCTGATCAAGGCTCTGTCAAGCCCGAGGGGAGCCCAGCATTCCCTCTCAGCCTTGGAGCTAGAGCAGTGGCCTTTGCAGAATAAGTGTAAACAGCTAAGGGCAACAAGTGTCTCGATCAGGCAAACAGATAGCAGCTGTGAACAAGGACTGTGACTCATAGCTTCCTATCAGATAAACTGGACATGGCGCTGCAGGAGGGAGGAAAATGCAACATTAAGCCCAGACTTTATACCTTCGCCGTTTGAATTTCCACGGTTCATTTAGCAGAACAGCTCGCTTAGACAGAAATTAATGTTGTTTTTGTGTTCCCATAATCTGATGTAATGGATGTTAAGCAATTTATTTGAGGCTTATTTACTAAAAGAATAATACATTATTCAGAGCCGTTATCAGGAGGGACCTTAACCCGAGTTAAACTTGTTTTAGCTATGTTTATTTTTTAGTTCGTTTGTGTTGAAAAAAGAGCTAATTTTTCATGCACAAGGTAGGGCCAAGTCTTTTAAAAATGCATGCAAAAAAGTAAAACAAAAAAACAAGAACATGCAGTCTCTTTGAAGTAAGTGTTGTGCTGCTTTTTTATCCTATTTACACACTTTACACATTTCTCAACGTGGTATATGCCAGTCTACAGAGCTGCACCGATAGACAATCACACACACACACCCGCGGGGGAATTTAGACTCCTCTGAGGAGGAAATATAAACAAAGACAAGGAGAGCAAACACACTCCATACAGGACCAGGAATCACTTCCAGGTTGTTTTTTAAATTGTAGTTGGATTTATGGTCAATAGTCAGTTACTAATCTATAGTTCAGCGCTGGATTTCTGATGGCCACTCATGGCATGGCACATCTTGAAACGAAAACTATAAACCCACTTAAACCACGTAAAAAGGAGCTATACAATGCATTGCTGCTTCCTCAAAACCCCCCTCAGTTAGACCCTTTCCAGGAGAGTGTGAAAATTAGATAAAAGCACCAACTTTACCCCAGAGAAAGGTCTCAAAATGACAAAAGTGACACAAAAAAAAAACCTTCCCCCTAAAAAAACGATGGAAAAGGGGGACCCACCATTTCATTCCATTGCATCGTTTAAGTTATTCAGTTATTGATGTGGTTACTATTGTTCAAGTTTTTAAATATTGTTTATATTTTAAAAATGTCAAAATCTGAAAATTTTCAATAAAAAAAGTGGGTTTTGTGCATTTTTTGTTGGTGTTAGATTATTTATCAGATCATGGTGATGGTTGCTAAAAAGTACAAGACTAATGAATCTGCCTCAACTTATGTTGTCTTCACTTTCAATCTGCATCCGTGTGGACCAGCAGCCCACAACGTCCAGTCACAGCTCTGGCAGTCGCTACATGGCACTTCCATAGTTGCCGTGGGCTTTGCCTGTGGCATGGCTCATTGTTAAAAGTGCTGATGATGAGACATTGGTTTGGTTTGATTGCAATGGTTTATTAAAGGCTCTCATTGATTGCAGCATCACAAATGACATAATGGTTTCTTCCAGAGGGGCTAAACCTCCCCTGCAGATCCCCTCGAGTGGCTACATGTTCAGGCTCCATAATCCCCTTAACGGCAAGCTATAAATCAAGCTGGAGGAAAGAACCACTGAGCCACTTGATGCTCATTTATTTTTTGATAAGTTGAGAATTTTTCCACCACGTAGTTGCTAATGGCGCCACTATGACGACGCTGAACTGAGATGTGAATATTGTGCACTGTGAATTATGTTCTTGTAATATGTTTGTTTAACAATGGTGCTTGTTCATTTGTTCAGATCCTGGGTGATGCGGGTCAACGCGGCTCGCATTAAACCCTCAGGTCATATCTTTTAAAACAATTATCATATGGCAGGTCAGAACCGGTCCTCAAGGCACATTGAAATGGATCATCCAATAAAGCTTTGAGCAAAGCTGGTGTTGCCGTGCTGTAAGTCAGAGATGAATGGTTAATGTCACCTTCGGAAACACACTCTGCATCAATCCTGCCCTGTGAGTCACCGGCCACGGCCCAGCCAAACTAAACCAAATACTTCATCTACAATGTAAAACACGCTCGCAGCCATAAACACGCTTCAAAACGCGGTGGGCCACGGCCTGAAAAATGATTTTAACCATAACTGTAAGCGTTCTCTCGCTCTCTCTTGCCTCGTGAGCGTTTATTTATGTAGATTGGATAGAGTGGTGTATAATTATTCCACCGCTGCCAATGTCTTCTTTTATTTATTCTTCATTTCCTTTCCTTCGCAGGGTCGAATATTGTCTTGGGATGAGGGAAAACAAGAAGCACACATCTATCTTTAGACACACACCGGCCACTTGTGCGTGTATCTGATTACAGGTTTTAATTATTTGAAAGTTCCTCTACAGTGAAAAGTCCTGAGGGGTGACTTTAATAGCGTTGCGTGTATATTTCCAGCTATTAATTACAGCTCTCAGATCTAAATTCGGTCCATTTGGAATTTAATGAAGAGTGTGTGTGTGGGAGAACGTGTGTCAATGTGCATACAGTGCGTGCGTGCAGGCTTGTGCGTATTTGTGCATTATTGTTTTTTAACATACAAGTGTGTGTTTCAGTATGCGTGAGCATTTCAGTATGCGTGCGTGTGTGCGTGCGTACGTGCGTGCGTGTGTGCGTGTGTGTCTGTGTGTCTGTGTGTCTGTTTGCGTGTATTTCCATTTCCCATCTTGCCTTTAAATGAGAGCAGTGCCACTGAGCTGTTTATTGGCTCAAGGTTTCTGCAGCGGTAATGATGCATGGAGAATGATGTGGGCTGAGCTGGAGACTGGGACGCCTGCACACCCCAGCCTTTCTGAAGTTACATTTAACCCAAGCAAGGAGCTTCAAAGACCACCGAGGAAACTCTTTATGTATATATATATGTCTGTGTGAAGGGAATGATTTCCTTATTCATTCTAAAATGGTAAAATGTCCTTAACTGTGGTTGACTGTCTTTCATGTATAAATCCAAGTTGGTTTAATTCAGTGGGGTGAATTAAAGCTGTTTAAATATGCATTTAGAGACACAGAGGAAGTGTGAATGAAGCGAGTATCACAGGATCTCAACAAAGTGGTGACCTTTATGGAGCAGTGAAGTGGGGCATGGTGATTTCATGCAAGGAGCTGTAAAAAGTACATCACGTTGTTGTGATTTTTATTTCTCAGAAGAAAAAAGGCAATAAGTGATTCACACGTATAATTCCTTCCACTGGAATGTGTCAGAACGCTTTCAGATTATTTATACGTGACAGCCAGCTGTTTTGGTTTGTGGCACCTTAAAATGAAGCTTTAGAGTTTTCTTTTAAGGGAACTTGTTGGGCCAGGAGGCATGAAAAAAAAAGCTCTTTCACAAAAACTAAACTGAGTATATAGTATAGTATCCACGCAGATTCACTTGTGGACCCCCTTGGTGGGACAAGACCACATTGCTCTTGCCTTCAGTGACATTATTCATGTCTAAAAGAGGTCATTTTTTTGTATCTATTAGGTTGTGGATTGATTTGATTGATTTCCTGAGAATTATATCTGTAACAACATCTGAAACAGTGTTTAGACCACTTGATAGCAGACCGACCCGGTTGCTGAGACAAGCTCCATCCTTCATCAGCTACAACATCCTCTGCCAATGAAGAAGTCACCATTTATCTCAAGCAAAAGGTGTGTGTGTGTGTATGTGTGTGTGTGTGTGTGTGTGTGTGTGTGTGTGTGTGTGTGTGTGTGTGTGTGTGTGTGTGTGTGTTGGGGTGGGACCCTTGTTTGTTGGAGGACAGGGGAAATGGGCTGTGATGTTGTGGGACACACAGGTGTGTTGGAGTTGAAAGCATCAGGCATTGCAGGCCGTGACGTGGGGGCCCCTGGTACGGTGGTGAAATGTGGCCTCATTTAGCACAGCGATGGGCCTGATATAAGAGAGGGTGATGACAGTAACAGTTAGGGAAGGTCAGCTGCACTTCAGACTGGAAGGAACTTGACTTTAAATCAAATATCCCCACAGTTATACTTGCGAGCACATGAAGATAAATGCTAATTTGCAGAACAAATAATAAGAAATTGATTAGCACGCCTTACACAGTGATGCTAGTATTTTTGGATCAGGTGCCTAAACATTAAACTGAAAGTGATGTTTGTAACTAACAATGAGAAAACATGGTATTAAACAATCTGTATGGGTGGACCCTACAAATACTACTGCCTTGTTTCACCAAGTGTTTTTTACCAAGCACAGGTTTGGTGTTGATGTTGAAGACACACACACACACACACACACACACACACACACACAGGTAGAAAACTACAAGTTCATTTGCATTATGTAGATATGCAATATCGGCAGATGTGTTTATTGCTTTGCTAGTGTCTTTGATATCTAATGGACAGCAAGACCAGCCTGTAG
>OMLP01019189.1:4002-24790 GCA_900302685.1 Spondyliosoma cantharus
GGAGAAGGTATTTCCCTGAAAAAATAAGATTACAAAATCTGTGTGTGTGTGTGTGTGTGTGTGTGTGTGTGTGTGTCTGTGTGTGTCTGTGTGTGTGTGTGTGTAAGGCCACTCTGGTGTCTGGAAGGTTGTGTTTTCTGAACAGAGTCTTTATGGGGGGAGGTGTTAAAACAGGATTATGAACAAGATCATAGGCAACTCATAACCATAATCCCTCCCCTTTATGAATTATTCAGCCGTATGTTGGGCTCATATTTTTACACACAGATGTGGTAAAAATAAAAAATACTGTCTGGAAGGGAGACGTGAAACAATAACACAAAGGAAACACATGTGATGGAGAGAAGAACGGCTGAAACTGCTGAAGGTTTAACTGGAAACAGGGATTGTTTGTCCAGTAAAAAGAAGGTGATGTTCACACAGCAGATCTTTAGTGTAACTTATAAATCGCTGCTCATATACATAGATGTAATTAATTTACAGCAAGGTTACAGAGAAAGACTAACAACACGTGAGACCAGATTAAATATTAAATACTTTGTCCCAATGTCCAACGTTTAGAAGAAATGTAAAAAATATGCTCAAAGATATTCAACATTACCCAAAATGACCTAAATCTGTCATTTCATTCAAGGTAACATTTCATTTGGTCGTCTGTCGCTTTAACGTCCATGAGCAAGTTGGAGATCGAGGAGGGAAGTCAGAGAATGAGACTAAAAAGTAACGTGAAGAAAACTTTAAAACCTCGTCAACGAATTCTAAACGAAGTCGACAGCTGATCCCTCGTTACTTATGTTTGTGTTGTTTTATTTGCTTTGAGGTTGCTTTTAAATTACTTTAAACATTTTTGTATAAAAACTCTTTTAACCACCTTTTATAGAAATTATTTAAAAAAGATATGAAAGACTATAAAACATTAACTATTTAACTTTTGGGATTAAGAAGTGGATTTATCTTCACTCCTGTTTATCAACCTGACTGCAGCAGCGATCCGCAGAGGTGACCTGTGTTTTACGAGTGTTTATAACCATTAAGTGAACTTTTGGGTTTCTCTGGTTTGGGATAATGTAAGTGCACAACTCGACAAAATAAAGAGTCACTTTCAGACGTTTTTAATGTGGAAATCTCACAAATTATATATTTAAAAAAGTGTGGAAATGTAAAAGAAAATCTAACAAATACTTGACCAAAAAAACACATTTTTGATCAAGCTGAAATTTGTTATACTGATGTTCGTCGCTCCTACTGATCCTACCTCCTTCTCATCACATATGTGTGTCTTTCATGAACTGGGACACTGTGAATCATCACACACACACTGTCAAATTTAGGATTTTTAGGATTAAAGGGACCACAACTGCCTCACTTTCTGTTGTCTCTTCCTCACCCCTCCCCATGCAGTCTGTCGCCATGGTAACCGCAGCCTCTCTTTTTTCTACCATCACTTTGAAGACATTTCGGTGACCTACATTTCTGCTCCTACAAGCTCTTTATTGGTATCGTACTGCTCATTCACCTCCCTCCGTCGGTCCGACATGCAGCACAGCCCTCCACTTCCCCCCACCACCTCCCCGTCTGTGGATCGTACCATCTGCATCTGCTCCTCACTGCAGAGCGTACCGTCTGGGAGTTAATTAGGGGTGTGCAGGGATCTAATGCGCCACCTGGATGGAACGTATGGGCGTTCCTGTAGTGGGGATGACAAGCTGTTTACATGTTGTCTCTCACGTTGTTGACTTTGTCATGAACTAATCTCACACATTTGAAGACCAAAAATATCACATCGTCCGATTTCAACATTGGACAGCAGTCAGTTGGGGGAAACACCGTCAGGGCGGTGCAGTCTGGGGTTTTCCCAGTCACCTCCGGGCAGTCGATGTATCATCTAGTGGTGCTTAAAGGAACTGCAGCTGAAAGGCACTGTTTAATAGTGGAAATACAGTTCAAATGAACCTGTCTTTTTATTTCACGTTTACAAGAAACAGTAATGGACCATAATAGACTACATTCAAAATTCAATAACCTCCTCTTGTTCAGCTGACTATAAAACAGTGTTCAGGTCAAGTTCTCAGAAGAAACAGCAAGTATTTAAAGCTCCCATGAAGTCAAAATCAATGCCTGCTCTTGCTCTATATCTCATCAACAACACCCGCCAACGGGGAGACTGTACACACATTAATCGTCCCATAAACACTCTTTCAATTTTTATGACTCTGCCACCGATGATGAAGGATGCCAAGAGAGCAACCATCTTTGTTGTAACTTTTTGGTACAAAGAGTCCAAAGACCCGCTGCTGATATATGTGATAGCTGTATTTACACATGTACAACTCAATTTTTGGTCCATCAGTTGCATGCTTTCGTCTCTAACTCTAACTTAAAGGAACAATTCACCAACTATCCGATGAAAAGTCAGGTGAAGTTTCGTGGTCCTCAAAACATTTCTGGAGCTTCATAGTAGAACAGAGTTGCAGAATTCTGCTAAACAGAAGTAGCAGACTTGTTTTAAAACGGAAAAAAACAGCAAAAAGAAAACATAAAATGGCTACATACAGCTCCCAAATACATTTTTAAAGACGTTAATTACACTGTTAATTTACTTAAATCTTCAGCTAAGTTAAAAGCGGGTGCATGAGTTCAACCCCGTGTTGAGGGTGTAAATAACATATGTGGTGGAAGCCCTTCTTTAAACATAACACTCACTAAGCATGGCCAAGAAGTTTTTTTTTAACATGTTTATCTGCTTTTCCACCTAATCCTCGTCTCTCTCTTCTCTCCACAGGAAACTATCCTCAGTTTGAACTCTCTGTGAAATTAAATCTACGCCAACGTCTGCTGCTTTTCCTCAAATCAGACGTGAAGAGGATTGACTTTTTGGTATATTGCTCTGGGAATAGACAACACATGGAAGCAGACGGGTGGTGTAATTGGAAGATTTGCAGAGTTTTGGATCCCTTTACGCCTTTTTATCCAACAGGACTGGACCACAGGCTCAAATAAAGGGGCATGTCTGAAATGTTATCCCTCCTTCTTTGTGTCAGAGAAATCAAGGAATTAAAGCTCTGACAGCAGTGGATGGTTGAACGTTAAAATCACAGAAAAAGAAGACCTACATCTGATCTTTTTCACTTTGTCCTGGGTGCTGTGTGGAAACATCCTGGAGGACGTGGATGTTTAATCCCTCAGACTTGACTGCAGGCTCCAGAAAGGTGTGTGTGTGGCAGACAGCAAAAGCCATGCTCATCCTAAGATCCAACTCGTGCCAAAGGTCATCATAAGGAGTTTGTTTGAATGTTTTGGCCTTTCCCTCTCAAACCCACAATGGAATAAAGTGTGAAACAAGGAGTTTACTGAAGCGAACCACACAAGCAGACAGTAGGAAACCTTGTGCCTGAACATCCAGCCCCTTCCCCTGGCTGCCGTGTGGAATAAGGGGTGTGTTCGGAGGTTCACCCCCACCAGGCTGCCACTCGCAGATGGAGGCCCACCAACACTCCCCAGATAGCAGCAGTGAGGAGTGCACCGTCCTGGAGGCTCCGCCCGGCAAAAACGCCTGCCCGCAACATGCAGGCAAGGTAGGAAAGCGTATCTGTCAACCAATTCACACACATGACATCGAGCAAAAAGCTGAAATCCAACAGTGAGATTGTTGATGACAACTTTGGATTCTTTCTCTGTGCTCACCTTTTCATCTACAGGTGGCTGACCTGTACTGTTCGGCCTGCGAGTGTGCGCTGTGTGAGGACTGTGTGTCGGAGCATGAAGAGCACCCTAAGGTGGCCCTCAGCCAGGCCCTAGAGCAGAACCGCAGCAGCCTGCAGGAGAAGCTGGGGACCATCCAGAACAGGTAAACTTGGTTAACAAGCCATTTTTACGTCTTCATCCTCGGTTGGGGCCCTTCTAGCCGTTTTAAAGTGGAAGGAGACCTTGCTTTTACCTGAGTAGATACTGAAAGGCTTTGCAGAAACTCACTTCTTAGAAAGCCACATTTATGACTTGTTATTATGAACATGACGTTGCGTTTCATTGTTCTTATCCTTTTTATTTGTAAATAATCCCTTCTTTGTGATCACAACTTGTATGTATTCATATATTTTGTGATTTTTTGGCCTTTTTGTTCTAGCTTCTATTTCGTCTGGGCTCGTTTCTGTCTTTAAAAGTACTTTGTAAACTCTGTATTTAAAGGTGCTATATATATAAAGTTATTATTTCCCTTACTTCACCTGTAAGGATGCATCATATTTGAATTACTGATCATGTGATTTGTAGTGGACTTAAAACTACAATGTTTACCTCTGGACTGTAGTAGAGTAGAAGCATAAAATAGCATAAAATAAAAATCACAGTAAATCACAAGCACCTTAAATCTCTACTCAAGTAAATGGACTCAGTTAGACCTACAATCAAGCAGTGTACAAGGACACACAGGGGAAACACAGCTACTAATGTGACACGTGTTGGAGTGAGCAGGAGAGGCTGACATCTGGTGGACAGTCAGGGAATTGCAGGACTGTTGGAGCAACGAGGACACAACAGGAGAAATACTGATGTAAATAGCGATCAAGCATACAAACATACACAGTGTGTCTTGCATGCTCGTTACGTCCATCCATTAGTGATTCATCCGGATGCGGAAGATTTTAAATTTTAAATAAAGAAAATTATTAAACAGTCACTCCGGGTTACAAACATGAATATTTCATGAGATAAACAAGCAATAACAAGGGATTCCCCGGTGTGTACTGTGGTGGTGTCATTTTGTAAATGAATGACGATGATAAAAAATTAATTGTACAAGCTTTTCGTCCTCATTACCCTTCATGTTTATTGTCCCAGACTCCCTCAGATTGCAGACGCCCTGTCCTTCGTTAAGGAGATCCTCCAACAGCTGACCAATCAGAGAGCTTCCATCGAAGAGGACATCCAGTCGAGCTTCGAGGATCTGCACAAGCAGCTGGACGTCCGGAAGAGTGTTCTGCTGATGGAGCTGGAAGTCACATATGGGCTCAAACAGAAGGTCAGCTGCAGGATTTGGCAAGAACAAGATTTCTACTTCAGAAGATAGAAAACGTCCAAAACATTTTATGTCGTGTTTCCAGGTCCTCCAGGCCCAGGTGGACAACCTCATCCGGGGAGAGGGGGACATCACGGCCTCCTGTACCCAGTCGGAGGAGGCTCTGGCTGGGGAGGCATGCGTGGCGAGTCTGCAGGTCGAGCAGGAGCTCCAGGAGAGGCTGGGCGAGCTAGCATGCCTTGGCCTGCCATGTCAGCCAGAGGAGAACGACCAGCTGGATCTGGTGATGGAGACTGATGGGCTCAGGAAGTCCATACACAACCTGGGGACCATTGTCACAACCAGGTGAGAGCATGCTGACACAAAATATTAAAGATGGAAAAGCACTTTTGCATTTAAAAGCATTTAACGCCACCCTTGTCTTTCTCAGTGCTGTGGCAAGCCAGAGTGAGGCTATGGGCGCAGGCCTGGAACAGTGCATTGTGGGACATCCTGCCTCAGTTACCATAGTGACAAGAGACAAGTCAGGGGGAGCCTGCAAGAGTGGAAATGCAATCCTGTCGGCGGAGGTTCGTTTTATGCTTCCACTCAGATAAAATGTGATGCAATTCTGTAAACACCTCACAAGACTAAACATTTCCTGTGTTTGTGTTTGTTAATCCAGGTTTTTACCCCAGATGGCAGCATAGTGGATGGGGAAATAGTGGACCACAAGAACGGGACTTATGAGTTTGTGTACATAGTGCCGAAAGAAGGTGACTTCTCATTGGCTCTCCGTCTATACGACCAGCACATCAAAGGAAGTCCCTTCAAACTGACTGTCGGCAGGGTCTCAGAGACAGAAGTCGAGGTGGGTGGGGGGAGTGTGTGAAGAGCAAAAATGTGAAGACATCTCTTCAAGTTAATAAAAAAGTGTGAAAGTTTATTTTTACTTACCCAAGACTTGGGCAACCACTGACCGAATTCCTGTAGAGCTCAACTGTGAAGTAGACATAAGGCGATGGTAGGCATGAATAAAAGGGACATCCAACTACATCTAAAGAAAAACATGTGGTACACTGGTAGGCGTGGTAAAAAGCCTGTTGTAATAAACACAGGCAAGATGCAAAAGTTGTGGGAACAACGACACACTTCGTACCCGAAGGCATTTGTGTTTTTGCACCCGTTTATAGTTACAAAAAATCACAGACTTGGTTGTGTTTAGGACAAAGAAGCCTATTGGTTTTGGAAAGTTACAGAAAAGTACACAGCCCCTCACTTGGACGTCAGACAGAGATTTAATGAGGATCTTTCCGACTCTATTTGATGATCTGGCAACAATTTTCAGTGAAGCATCAGAGAGCAATTATGACCTCACACTGTGGGACTACATGCCAAAAAGTTAATATGCTACTGTAAAGCTGATCCCAGAAGTTCTTCTCTCTATTGGATGTCAGAAAGATATTTGATGAGGGCATTTCTGATGCTCTCTGACGATCTGGCAAGTAGTATAGAGAGTTAACGTGACCTCAATACTATTGTGGCACGACATCTATCTTGCTCAAAGGGAAATGGGTCCATCTCCCTCTTCAACTTTCTGCTGACTTGCTAACTTACCGCACATCACAGGAAACAGTTCCACAGGTCACATAAATGTGCAGTAATTAACATTTATCACAAAGAGCGGTCGGTCATACAACATAATTCAAGCAACTAACTTGACTCACATGGGCGTGGTGCCCCCTGCCCAGCCTTGGGTAAAGAAAATGTATTAAATATTTTCAAGTTAATGTGTACATTTACTAAAAATCCCAAATTCGTGTTTGTAAGAACTGTTTTCTCCTTCTATCATTGTCTCAAGGTGTCCCCCTCAACCACCACAGCAACCAACTCAGCAGCCTATGCCACCCCATCCACAGGCTCCTCTGAGGGGGCAAAGAGAAGAGGAAAGTCTCCTGGACAGAAGAAGAAGGGCTCAAAGAGAGCCAGCAGCGCACTCGGCACCCCAAGACGCAAAACCCAAAACCCCATTGAGGATGACCTCATCTTTAGGATCGGTGAGACATTCATTATCATCAAAATAAACCATTAGATTCAGGTGCCTGCTTTATTACACCCAATTAAGATAAACTGGTACAAGAGTTACAGATCAAACCAGAATGATAGTCTGAGCAGATGCTTAAATTTGATCATTTTGCTTTTCTTGTCTTCAGGAACGAAGGGGAGGAATAAAGGAGAGTTCACCAACCTTCAGGGAGTGGCTGCTTCCTCCAGCGGCAGAATTCTAATTGCTGACAGCAACAATCAGTGTGTACAGGTAAAGCACGATTTGTCCGGTCCTCGCATCTTCAACTGGCTGTTTGAGGGTTAAGACTTGGATTACGCATTATGTCTCTACCTCCACACTCCAGATTTTCTCCAACGAGGGTGAATTTAAGAGTCGTTTTGGGGTGCGTGGACGGTCACCGGGGCAATTGCAGCGTCCCACAGGTGTGGCTGTTCACCCCAGCGGTGACATTATCATTGCTGACTATGACAACAAGTGGGTCAGCATCTTCTCCAGTGAGGGCAAGTTCAAGGTAGGTGCATCAATGTGGGTTGGAGCTTTTGAACGATGACGGGTTCCTTTCGAGGACATTTTCATGCCGGTAGATTTTCTAATGCATGAAAACAAACTGTTGTTGTGTTTTGTTGACTGGTTCTTACTTTTTCATTTTCATTACTTTTCATTTGGTGTTTTTGACATCCATCAGGCAAAGCTTGGCTCTGGTAGACTGATGGGGCCGAAGGGTGTGTCCGTGGACCAGAATGGTCATGTGATCGTGGTTGACAACAAGGCATGCACTGTATTCATCTTCCAGCTGACCGGCAAGCTCATCGCTAAGTTTGGTAGTCGAGGCAATGGTGACAAGCAGTTTGCAGGTAGAGTTTGTTTCAAGACATAGACATTCCAGAAATGAATAAAAAGCCAAAGAATAAGACTGACAAACAAACCAGTCTGAAATATTTTTAGACTAAATTCTAATTGTCCATTTAAAGTGCAAAGACTGAAAGTAGTTAAAGTGTATGATGAAGTGTCAGGGCCTGTGTCCACATATGTTTTATCTTTTTCGATCAACCAATTATATATTAGATCAGGTGGGACTTGCCATCCTTCACCCTGGTACATAAGAAAATGTAGGAGAAGCTTATTCTGGCCCAACCTGTCCACGGTCATTTATTTTCTTGTAGAAAGAGATGTTTTGTGGACATGGGCCCAAGTGCTGAGAGCAGGTGAAGATTTTGGCTGATGTCCTGATTGTACAATCTGTTTTTGTTCTTTCTGTCCTGAAGGTCCACACTTTGCAGCAGTTAACAAAAACAATGAGATCATTGTGACTGACTTCCATAACCACTCTGTGAAGGTGAGTCCTCACTGACTGAACATTACCTACATGTTTCCCTTGTTCCAGATGAACAGCTAGATAGTCAATTTCTTGCTCAAAGACCATTTTCTTTCTCTGTCATGGTCAGGTTTTCACCCCCGAGGGAGAGCTGGTGTTGAAATTTGGCTCTAACGGTGAGGGGAACGGCCAGTTCAACGCTCCCACTGGCGTAGCTGTGGACATTAATGGGAACATCATCGTAGCTGACTGGGGCAACAGCAGAATACAGGTACTGCAGCATCAAACTGTCAGAAGACCCTTATCGGGGGGAATTTGCAGTCAGCGTAATACATCTTTGTTGTTCCAATATTTCCAGGTGTTTGACGGCAGTGGCTCCTTCCTTTCCTACATCAACACATCAGCGGACCCTCTGTACGGACCCCAAGGTCTAGCTCTGACCTCAGATGGACATGTGGTAGTGGCTGACTCTGGCAACCACTGCTTTAAAGTCTACCGTTACCTACAATGATGGAGGCTCGGACGGAGAAATGAAGCAGAGGCAGGAGAGACGGACAGAGGGAGCAGATGTGGAGGAAAAATGTTGTGCACGATGTCAAACTCTAGGAATGATTGCATGAACCGCAGCCTGTAAAGATGGAAGGAGGGATTGAGGATTAAGGTGAAGAGGAGGAAGCAAAGAAAAAGGATTTGCTGTCATTACATCATTAAACTACAACAAAAATCGGATCAAGTTTTGACATCTTCGATGGTTTTGATTAAGTAAGATCATCAAAAGTTAATCCATGGATATAAAGAAAGGAAGGCCAAACACCATCCTTGAACTACAGTCTTAAATTCTAAAGATGAATGATGATTTTGGCAGACGAGTTATGGAAAGATGTTGGATTCAAGACACAAAGTTGAGAAATATTGCATCATGGAACACTGAGTGATGCAAGGATGGAGTAAAAAAAAAAAGTTATGCAACGACTAATTCATGATGTCAATTCCCAGATGTCCCTCTTTCTCTGAGTTTGGCGTTAATAGAAGAATGGATTCAATAAGGCTTTAAAAAGGGAAAGAAAAGAACAAGTAAAGGTTGCAATGAAGAGAAGGTCTTCAGAAACCACTGCTTCCTAAACCCACAGTGGAGTGAATGATGGATCAAGGGATCAAAGAAGCATTAAAGGCATGGATGAATGCATAAAGGATGGATTGAAAGATTAAACGTTTTCTAATGTTCTGCCTTCTCTTATTGTATGTATTGACAAAATAGTGGCCAGTGAGCTAAAACAGGCCTACGTCTTGGTTTGACACCATTTGCTAATCCAGGTCATTATCACAGACTTCGCTTATGGCTTCTGTACCGTAGTTTACATTTGTACACAAAGATCTAACAATTGGAAGCTAACATTAGTTACCAACTCTTGGAGCTTCTTTGTGTGCCTGTGAGCAAAGCATTAAACTTAAAACTGGTCCAGTGGCAGAGAACGGTGGTAGTAAACATGTAAATCTGTAAATATAAAGCAAGCTTGAAAAGGGCAACCTCACCAAGTCCACTTTCCATTGACTGTTCACTCTGCGATGGTCATGAATCACATATGAAACTAAGACATGGGCCACTTTTAGCCTGTTGTCCATTGTTTGTATATTAGGATTGTCTGAATATGGAATGTTTCTTATTTTCTTGCCATATGCTAGTATTCTTTACAAGTCTTAGGCAATAGATTCATTAGCAGAAACGGTTGCTTGATTCTTATTCTGACTGAATGATTGATCGATTTGGTTGATTGACACGGTAGCTTTGACGAGCAGCATTGTCTATCTATGCTTGGTTTGAGTGCTCATATATTTTTCCTCAGAAATCTGTTGCAAGGAGAAAAAAAAGTCTATAAATCTATCTTATATATTTGTGAGAATACCTTTAATAATATCATGTAAAATGCTCAGTCATTAACATATTTGGAATCAGTAACATTTTTACACAGTTCTTTCTGCTCGGCATTATTTTTTGTTTCCCAAGAATGTTCCACCAAGTCCCAAGGCCCTACTGTGCTGTGATTGGCTGGTAGTACTGTGGTATGACTGTCTTGAACTTGCGTTGATGAGCCCTTGTGATTGGATCTGACGTTCACCCAGAAGACCAGAGTTATGGCTTATTATTTTCAGGGCTTAAATAAAAAAAATATCCCCAATTTTCAGTTGGAGTTAGGTCAGACATAAAACTACTTACGTTGGTTTAGGTAACAAAACTTGTAATTAATTTTCTGAAAAGATCATGATTTGGGTTAGTATGGATCATTTAACAATTTTAACCAAGTTCATTGACATTGTATATTTGTGAAACTTTCCTCAAACTAAGTAAAGTGTGAAAAAGTCTTACAACATCACAGTTGAAAAGTTGGTGGTCCAAGTGTGAACTTGCGGGTCTAGTGGGGGAAACTCAGTCGGCTCCGTACCCAGGAAGAAATGGTATATGGTGTATCATTGATTCATGCAGAGCGAGGTTAGGAACTTTACTGAGTGACTCCTACGCACACTTGTATTATTTGCTTAGCCCACTTAGCTAACGTTTCTAAAGCCTTTACTGCGTGAAAGTGCGTTAGTTATTATGATACATCGTCACTAGTTCTGCTGAGCACCGAAACATCACCCATAATTGCTTCCCCAGGAAACCCGCGGGTAAATCAATGGTACCAGCCAATCACAGCAGTCAGGCAAGACTAGGTCGAACATTCTTGTGGGGAAAAAAAAAAATGCTTCTGCTCGCTGTCTCAAAAAACAAGTTGCCCCGGGGGAGGGGCATTCTAGAATGTTTCAACTCATTCCGTCATATTGCCAAGGATTCTAAAATTCCAAGAAGTGCTGTCGCTGGCTTGTACAATTCCACATGTTCTGTCATCACCCATCAGACTATACCTCATTGTTCTAGAAGCATGCCTCTGTATTATGTGATTGTGACATCAAACGTACCACTTAAAAAATTTACAAACAGTTCACCCGCTCCTAAGAACTTTTACAGTGAAGTTAGGTACCGCAAAGGACATGAGACAAATGCAAAGACATTGCAAAGCATTTAAAAATTACTTTTGGAAAAGCGCTATGTGTAAGTGGTGATAGTGATACAAAGCATTTACATTAATTATTAAACAGAAAAGGATTTAAATCACATCAGAATTCAGTTGGTCGCTTTAGTCTTCACTATTAATAAACGGAAAACATTGTTGTCGACTAACAGATGCTTGTGGTAGAGGAAGTGGTGTCCTTTCAATTATTAACATGATGTTGTCTGTCAGTCTATTTATTGAAGCAGGAAGTGAGAAAGTCAATATCATGAATATATTATGTTTCACAACTGATTCAACGATTTTGTAAAGATTAAGTCAGTTATTTTATTTATTTGTTTATTTATTTATTTATCTATTTATTTATTGATTGATTTCATCATTTTCAATCTTTCTATATTGCCATTTGATTGTGTTCCACCATGTGCATTGACATTCTTAAGTGCCCATTACATTTCTTCTTTTTGTACATTTCGCCCATTGTGTTCACTCAAACTATGATTGTTGGTATTTGATACGTTTTATATTGACTGTTGTGAGTGGACAAATCAGCATTTAACATTCATTTGATTATTTTTTTGTTAAATGGAAGTTTCCGTGGGGGAAAATAATCACACCAGCCAGTCAGCAAAATTAGCTTGTTAGTATTGCATTTCTAATTGAAACCAATGGACACTTTTAGCACAAAGCTAATATGTTGGCTGTAGCTAAGAATACTGCACAGTGAACAAACTTATAAACCATTAGCTGTCCAGGTCAGGAGGTATATTTGAGGTTCAAGTACTGTTTTTTTTTTTTGTTGTTGTAACAAATGGTTTAAATATTTTTAAGCTACCTTAGAGGATTTTGGTTAATTGTAGCCATGGGTTTCAATGATGCTAACAATGCTTGCAGTCTCTAACACATAGCGACGACAAAATAGGTTTTTAAAATCAATGTGATAAGTGCATGTTCAATAAAAATAGCAGTTCAAAATGTAAGTTGTCAATGTCCCAAATAGGTGAGATTTTCCCCCCTAACAGTGTCTGAATCTCTAATTTTGCTCATTGACGCTGAGCTGGGATGACATTTTTGGATTTGTTGGCATTGATTGTTTCAACAAAACCAGGTTGTGTTTCTTAAATTAATCTGGGCCTTGTTTGCTGAACATTCAGCCTTAATGTCAGTAATACATATGAATGTTGTTTCAAAGATGATATGATGGAATTGCCTTCTCAGTAATCTTGGTTTGAAAGTTATTGCAAATGTAACAAATAGCTATTTGTTAAACGAATGCACTAGAACTCCAAACAAATAGCTCATTTGTAGACTACACATCCATTTGAGGGAATATGATGTATGGAATGTATTATATCAATTGGTAATGTGAAAATAAAGTAGAAATTCCTTAATCAATAACAGGCTTTGGTGTGTACCATTGCTTTTTCCTCAAATGGATGGGTAGTGCTTTGAAACACAGCTGATAGTTTCTTACAGTGTCACTTGCCTGCTCTTTCTCTCTCTCTGTATTTACTATCTGTCATGTCTGTTCACTGGTATGGACTGTCTCTTTAATATTCACACACGCTCAACACTGAAATAAAGCATTGATTCCTAAATGGCAGCCATTTCTTGTGGTTTGGTTTTGTGAACATTTGTGCTTTGAAAGGTGTTTAGCTGAGATTTGCATCACAACATCAGTGGCTTTGGAAATTGCTATATTTGTTCAACACCATCTCAAGTGAAGTGCCATTTAAAAAACTGGCCGATCAGCATGTTCCCAGTTTTTGGTCTCCATTGCTGCTGGACAGTCTAATGTGAGTGGGCACAAATCTACCACAGCTAGACAGGGTGATGAGGGTTATCCAACACAGAACATGCAAATAACCCAAAATGTATGTTTATTTTCCACAAACGTACACATGAGACAGAAACAGAGTTAAGGAAAACTCTACTGACAAGGTTGGTTGGTATTTATACACATTAAATAAATTGTAGCTATTTCTAAAATTCTGAATTTAGTGTTGTTATAACTTGAGGGTCAACATCAGTGAATAGTTACTTTTTAACCATAGTCAAAAGGGTGACAGTACGTGAGTGCAATGTGGTTATTTTGTTATTTGAAATGACTGATTTATTTATTGTGTGGTTTACAAGTGTGATTATGTATATTTATATCATGGTCCTGAAATTGCTGACTGATGTATTAAAAACTAACCTTAAAAGCAAGGATTTTTAATTAATGTTCTGTGTTCTTCTACGCATCCAACAGGTCACAGAGAGTGCGGTTTTGTGCAGTGAAATAATTTTGAGTAAAGCAGCTGTCCACATAAATCCTGAGCTCCAGTGCTGGCCCAAGCCTTTTGGGGGCCCTAAGCAGAATTTGATTTGCCCCCCCCCTTTATTTAATATGTAAAAAAAACAACAAATAAAAATAATTTCTCGAGCAGCTGCTTAGTTCGCTTATGCCTCGGGCCGGCCCTGCTGAGCTCCATCAGAGCTGTCTGAAAAAAGATGAAAAGGCTAAAGCTTTATTTTTGTTTTCCTCTGGAGAGTTTCCTCTGTACTGTCAAGTTTATCCACAGCTTTTAGTTTTGCTGTCATGTAGATCGTGTTTTTGGTCTATGAAAAAATCTAAATCTTCACTTCACCATACACTCCAAACACGCTAAATGTCACACATCTCTCCACTCTCAAAACTCACAATCTCTAACGTTGTCTCTATGCTGTCTCGGTGTCACTCATTCGCCACTTTTGTGAGAAAAGCCTGTTTTTACGGTTTCTTCCTGCACCAAACGTGACGGCAATATTCACGAAAAAGTGTGGCGTACATTATTTATCATCCAGTTTTACTTGGCCTATCAACACAATTTGAAAACTGGTATATATCTTAAATCGGTGGCGTTGTTTGGACGCACCAACGTGTCCATCGACCTCAGAGGGTTAACATCCAAATTATTTTTTAGAATATTTTGTGAAGACTAGGTTTTACAGGTAGAGGTCCAGTGTGTAGGATTCAGGGGGGTCTATTGGCAGAAATGTAATGTAATATCCATAGTAATCTTTTTATTGGTACATAAGGAATACAGCAATTAGGCAGACTGAGTTCTTTATTTAGGAAAAGACCTTCACTGTCCAACATAATTTGACTTTACCTTTTGATTATGTGTACATTTCCATTTCCATTTAGGGTATTTAGCAGACGCTATTGTCCAACGTGATATTCCAAATCTACTCAACTGTAATTGAATGCATGTCTTTACTCCTTGTTATAACAGCAACATGATCCAGCCCTATGTAGATACAGCAGAGGTAGCACCAAATAGCAGGGCAGATTAAACCAGCCTACGGATGTGATCACCAGACACCTGACACTGTGACTCAGCAGTGGTGAGTTGTCCAGAGCTATAGAAATAAGCAGTGCTCCAAACCACAACCACAGTGCTCCGGTTATGGCTCCGATGGTGTGGAAGGCTCTTTGCTTTGTTTGGTCAACCCGCTCCTTTTCATCTCTTCCTTTCCCGGGCCCTGGGCGAATCAGAAAACAGAATAGAAAGGCTGCAAAAAGACACAACTATTAAGGAGACGACCATATGGCAGAGAAGTGGGATGATGGGGTAGCTAGGCAGATACAAAGCACTCATTCCCATATATCCAAAGCAGAGTAGCCAAGCACACCCAATGCGGATATTTCTGATCCAGACCCCACGCACAATTTTCAGCTTCATGTAGATGATTGGGTGAACAACAGCTAGGTGTCTCTCCACACAGGTCAGGAGATGAAAGAGGGTTGCTCCATAGAAAAAGCCGGCACTAGTATGGAGTCCTATCATCATCATATCTGGAACATTAGCATATATTGCACAATAGAAGCAGATGCACCCAAAAACCCAGAAGAGATCCATGGCAGCCATGTGGTAGGTGAAGATGTCAGAGTGACTTGTTGTTTTAAAGGAGTGCTGCTGCCGCCATCGTTGGTGACCCAGGTAGAAGACGAGGATGGAGAGAGGCAGGCAAAGGATGCCTCTCACAACAACACCGGCAAGGCTGATGTAACTGATGCAGTTGAAATCTAGAAAACTGCTGGAGTTGGTGGTGGAGGAGGAGTTGACTGACATATCTACTACAGGTAGTTGTGGACCTGAGAAGACTAAAGAAGATAGTGGGACAAATAAGGAGACAGGAGTTGTAGAGAAAGGTCAAGGCGAAAGAGTGAGATTCAGACACAAGTTATATTCACACTGGTTCTGGAAATATTTCCTGGAGGACTAAACACCTGGAGTCACATCGGCTTCTGCTCTGATCCGGAGCCGTTTACCGACGGGAGGAGAGCTCAGAGATAACTTTTAAACTTTTGGGATTAAAAAGTGGATTTATCTTCACTCCTGTTGATCAACCAGACTGCAGCAGTGATCCGGATGTGACCTCTATTGTCGGGTGCTATTGTTGAAAGCATTTGGGATACTGGTATTACACAACTTAACAAAATAAAAAAACAAACGTCTAGTTGTTTTTAATGCAGAAATCTTACATTATGATATCTTTAACTGTTTAACATCCATAACCTGCAAAAATGACAACAAATGACCTATTGTTGATCCATAGGCCATTGCAATTTTGACCTAAAGCTGTCCAGGAAGTACATTGTTGGGCTGCCAGACTGCTTGGAAGGTAGAAAATCGATAAATATTTGAGGTTCCAGTTGTATACGCTTCTGTGCAATGAATGCAAATGTTTTTTTTCAAACATAAACTCTGTTGATGACTTTTCACTCAAGTTTATGTCGACATATATTTGTTTATATAATTTTTTAATAATACCTGTAAAATTGACAAAATTGGATTAAAGTTGGTAAAAGTGTTTTTAAGCCAGTGAACGAAACAAATAAGGCTGACTTAAATACCACATTATTACAAACACTCACCTCGTAAGTGTTCGTTGCTGATGGTCCATGTCTCCAAGCTCACTGACTGCTGACATGGCTGTGGAGTGTGTTGATAATGCTCTCGTGTCGGACAACAGCAAGACTGTTGGTTTTCTTCCATGACGTCACACAAACAGCAAGATTTTTTGTGTGTGTGACTATGCTGTAAATTAGGCAGCTTTTCTTTTCAAATTATTCTTAAACCCTTGGGTCAGACTGAAGTTCATATAAAACATTTAGGCCTTAAAGACATTTCTGTTGTTTTCAAACACAAAATAAATTAAACTGAGAGCCCGTTGAGAAATATTTGTTATTATTTTATGACATCGGGCTGCAGATTGATACCATTCATGACTAAGTGAGTCCATTTTTATTTTATTATTTTTATTCAAAGAGTTCTTATAGTGTTCTAATAACAGGGATCGGTAGCAGGACATAGTGCAGTTTGCTGGCAAATCTCCTGTATTCTCTTGATGATGACCTTCAATAAAAACAGTTTTTGTGAGTGTGACCCCAGCCATCATTATTATCAGTAGGGTAGAACCATGTTAAATCAGTTAATGAGTTATGTGGGGCATTGAGTTTGAGTCACTCACCCATACTGCAACCCCCAAGTTAAATGCTAATCTGTAACTGAATGTTGACCATGTTAACCTGCTGAGTTGTTGGTTTAGTTTTTGAGTTTATTAAGTAGAAATTACACTTTACTTGCACTCAAATACATGGCAGTAACGTTTTTTTTTTAATGCTCCTAAATTATTAGTCTTTCACAAATAACAATAAATGTTAACTCGTTGTCAAGATGATTGAGTGTTCTAAACAACACCAGCATCTACACGGGACTACAGGTGATCTGATTTGACTGAGCAGCAGGTGGTTTACAGGTTATTTGAATCCTGTCAAACACAGAGACTGAATGAAGCGTGAGCATGCTTGTGGGAACATTTCCTAATAATATATTCTCTATTGGGTCAGTAGAGATCCTTCACGTAATCACCTTCAGTGTCAGTCCATTGCATTTGCATGATCATCATTAAACTGTGCTTTTTTTTTTCATTGCTGCAGCTCTTTAAGGACACGTGTTTCTAGTTAACTGTTTCATCACAAGGTTGCTGATTCAAATCTGGCCTCTACCTTTGCAATGACACCTTCTACTACTACTACAACCTTTTATACTACTACTGCCTTTACTAGTAGTGATTAGCAGTAAGTATACTGTATTTCCAAACTTTATACATTTACTTAGTTGACTGGATGATTGATTACACCTGTAGCAGTGTCAGAAGAACAACTAGAACTTCTCTCCTTTATAAATGTCACTGCCTTCAGTTGTGGTCCAGGATGGTTCCAAGTCAAATAGCTAAGATTACAGGTCACACAAGTTAACTACCGATTCTGTTTTTTGTGAGGTAAAATGCTCTTTAAACATGTAGGATTCCCTCATTTGTTAAAACATTTTCAAAATCTGAGCGTGGCGTCCAGAGTGGCACAGGAAGTCAGTCATTTGGTACAACTTATAATACAATTCAATACAATAAACTAGCTCCTTTCTTTTGGCCTGTGGTTCACCAGTCCTGTGGCCCTTTTCAATCTTGGCTCTCAGTGGGTAACAGTTTGGTCATCCATGTTTTAGAACTTCATATTAGTGACATAAATGTGGTGATAGATACTGCTGTCCCAGCATTTGTTTTATACAAAAGAACAGAGAACATAGTGGCTCATGTAAATCTCTGTCTCTGTGGATAGATGCATATATTTAAATGCATTGCCATTATTAACATTATGTTTCAATCCATTAAATCTGCCTGCTGTTGTTATGATTCAGTGTCTTTTTGTTATGTTTTCTGTTTTATTTTGACTCTATGCCTTTTTGTGTCTCTTCTGTCTTTTAAGGGTCTCCTCTGTGTTTTTCCCTTCATTACCTCACCTCACCTGTCCTCTTCCCTCCCCTCTCACCTCACCTCCCCTCTTCCCTCCCCTCTCACCTCACCTGTCCTCTTCCCTCCCCTCTCACCTCACCTGTTCCTTGTCTTGTCATTAGTGTGTCTGCATATAGTCTGACCCCGAGTCCTGACCTCGCTGTCGCAGAACACTGTGACCATGTTCCAGTCATGAAGTACATGAGTGATGATTATTGTTTTTCCACTCCTGTTCCAGAAAATACTCCTGCCTCCAACCACACTTTACATACACATGAAACACAACATAAAAGCACACACAGACAGATACAGTATCATGCAGAGTATCCGAACTACAAGCCCTCACACAACAACGCTGAAACAGGAGAAACAAGACGAGGTAAGGTGGAAGTTTTTAAAAATGTTATCTTTTATTATTTTATAATACATTTGTAGAAAAAGCAGCACAGGTAAAGGTGAAGTTGTATAAATGTTACTTTTGTTGGTGACGAAAATGTCAAGTGTTTCATTACTCATTATCATGTTATTAATAGCATTTTAAAGGCCCAGTGATGCTGTTTAATGATGATGTTAGATCAGACAAAACATTTGAAATTGTAAAATAAATCTATAAACAACTAAGATTAATATTTTATCCAAAGAGAACATGATAACATCATCTATTGTGCAAGTAGGTTAGAGTAGATTGGATGTGATTAGATAAGCTTTATTGTCCGCCTCAATTTCCCTTCTCCCAAAGTGCAACAGAAATACAAAGCCTACACATTTCACAACATACAAATAGACAACATACAATAGTGAAAAGCAAATAAGTTGTATACCGCGGAGCAGATTTAAGTAGCAAGGGTTCCCTGATGCAGCCATTCTGTGTTAGTGATTGGAATAAAAGACTTGTAATTAATGTCCCGGCTCCCCGCAGGCTGTAGATTCAGGGCTCTGAGTGCAGCAGGTGTGAAATATGGGCAGTTTTATGTTTTGCTTGCCTATGAAACACATAAATAATAATAAAGATAATAATAATTTCCACATTCGCTCCATATGTTGCAACATGTAGTAACATGGAAAACGGGTCATCATGTGAATACATGTGGAGAACCCCTGTGATTTTTCGGTGAGGGTCGTGTTTTTGCACAATTGTGCACACACATGTGTCATTTTCTTTCATTCTGTGAATCTTATTTTCCTTCCATGTCTGTGTCACAGCTCTACAGGCATCTGCTGTTTGAAAATGTCAGTCAACTCATCCTCCACTAATTTCTCCCTCTATGTCCCTGGATGCCCTGACTCGGCCTTTAATCTAGGCATATACACTATCTTCTCCTTTACAAATGTCATCTTCCTCCTCCCTCTCTCCGTCCTTGTCCTCAATCTGGGATTCCAGCGATGGAAACAACAGCGTTCTGTTTCCTCAGCAGCGGTCGTGAGTTTCTTTGACTTTTTCACCTACAACATGGCTGTGATGGAGCTGTTTGGAGTATTTGGTTCTTTCATAAACGTTTGCAGCAAATTCGTCCGTCTCTCTTGGCTGCTGGGGATGAGTACCGTCATATTCATTTTCCCCTGGAATGGACAGATGTGCTTTCCCATCCTGACCTGTTTGGATCGCTACGTGGCCGTTGTTTACCCGATCACCTACTGGCGACTGAAACAAGTGGCCGGTGTCTACATCAGAAATATCAGCACTGGTTTCGTTTGGCTGCAGTGCTTTGCAGGGGTGGGTTTTTTGTACTTGGCAGGAAACGACACTGTTTCCAACCTTATGCCAGCTATCTGGTTAATGTCCATTTTTTTAATTGCTGTAACTTTCTGTAGCCTTTCTATTCTCTGTGTTCTGATTCGCCCACGGCCAGGGGAGGCGGGCAGGAATGGGGCACGCATTGACCAATCAAAGCGAAGAGCTTTCCACATGATCATAATCATAATGGGAGTGCTGTGGTTGAGGTTTGGAGGGTCTCTGGTTTGCTATGTTGTGTTAGTGTCACCAGGAGTGAGCCTCGGTGTTCGGTGTGTTGTGGAAGAGGCTCATTTTTTGTTCAATCTGCCCAGCAGTCTGGTGTTACCTCTGCTGTTTCTACACAGAGCAGGAAAACTACCAGGCTGTAAACACAACACTGAGTCAGGATGAGGATCGGCTCAGGTCAGAGTATGAGAAGTTAACGTAGATTATTTAAGATAAGAGTGAATTCCACTAAAGCAGTAGGCTGATTTGGTACAAGGTAACAAAACAGGGGAGTTGAAGGAAAAGGTTATGTAGCGACACGTGGTAGCAAACAGCTGAAATCATGATGTACACAAAGCATGTGACCTAAATGTCACTCAACACTAAAGAGACAGATAATGGTGGCAGACAAACATGTGATCTGATTCTCACATTAAACAAACAATGTTTCTGTGCTTTGTGATCTGCTCATCTCGATGATGTAAGGGCGCCTGACTGGAGAATCATCACCACGACTTTATCTTAATGTGCCCAATTCCTAAAATGAGTTTCAACTCGTGGGTATAAACTTTGCCTTTGACAATTTCATGATAATTCAGTCAAC
>OMLP01019190.1:0-10681 GCA_900302685.1 Spondyliosoma cantharus
CCGTTGCAGCCATCCTGGTTCACCCTGGAGCCCCGCAGGAGCAGCAGCTTCACCAGGTCAGAGCGGTCAGCACGGATCGCTGCAGGGAGGGAACGGTTTGTTAGTGGTGGAATGTGATCCCAGCATTATTTCCTGAGAAATTAGCAAACATTTAAAAAGACAGAACATTTTTTTGACATTAAAGACGAGAGAAAAACTTCCAGGATCCGTCCCTTCATATGGATCCAAAAGTTAATGGGGTCTATTCTGGGCCGAGACACATCCTCCATCTGAGTTTCATGGAAATCTGTTCAGAAGTTTTTTCTGTAATCCTGCTGACAAACCAACCCACAGACAAACTGACACTGGTGAATACTGTGTGTCACAGTATAACAGTAACAGGGAACATTTAACCTCTTCATCGGCCACACAGCAGCTCTCCAGGCAGTGAAATGTTGGTCGTCTTACCTACAAACAGCGGCGAGTCCAGCTCCTGGTCCTGACTGTCCGGCTGAGCTCCATGCTCAAGGAGGAAGGAGGCGTTTTCTATCAGACCTCGTTCTACCGCCAGGAAGAGAGGAGCCTGACCACGAGAAGTGCGACGCTCCAGAGAGTCCCGGCCTGAAACTGGAACACAAGATAAACCACTTCGTCATCCGCCACGCCTCCGTTTCACTAACGGGGGTTTAACTGTCCTGAATCAGTGTGAAGTGAAGACAGACCTTTATATGTGAGCTCCAGGATGGTTTGGTTGCTCTGAGCGGCTGCTTCATGCAGAGGAGTCCAACCTCTGCTGTCTGTCTGAGAGAACTTCTCTCTCTGTCGGACACACAGATCCTTCAAGAGCTTCTTGTTACCTGGAAGGGACGGAGACATTTAAATCTACAACCGTGAATCAAAAACTGAGGACATAAACCACTGAGTCAGCCTCTAAACCAACACATCGGCCTTGAAACACATCTAAGGATTTCTTAAAGTGTGCCTTCATTAGTTTAATTTGTATTCTTTAATAGAAAATAACAAGGAAAACATTTATGCTGTGACCAGCCTCGTACCCTCACCTTGCCTTATAGCGGTGAAGATCGTGCTGCTGTCTGCAGACTCAGAGCTGTGAGAGAAGAGAAGAGCTTCACCTGCCAGGAGTGATATCACTGCGAAACCTCCACAAGACTGAAATATTCAGTCTCGTGAATAAAAGATCTCAGATTAAAGCCTCTCAGTCTCAATAAGTTAGATAGATTTAACGCTCCGTTTGATTTATTAAACCACCGTCATTATTTATTGACGTATTCAGTTATATTTTAGACTTTTCGGATCATTTTTTAATGCTTTCATTCAGCTGTGGGTCGTCACAGATTTGACATTTTAAAATGCCGTCCTGTTGCCGAGTGAAACGAAGAAGAAGGAAATACTGCAGACCAGTGCCGGCCCAAGCCTTTTGGGGGCCCTACGCAAAATTTGATTTGGGGCCCCCCTCCCACCACCGCGGAGTCACCTGTGCTCGACAATAATTGACACAAATGTCACACTATCATTTTACTTTATAAATTGTATTAATACAGTGACAGCTTATGAACTACTGTCCCCACGACATAACTTATATTTTAAAATTTAGAATTTGGTAGATGTGATTTCCTGAATTCTGGTGCCTTTTTGGGATGACCAGCTGGAGATTCGTTCAGATTCACAGTCTTTTGCTTTTTGACTTATTGAGGTAGTGACTTCACGCAACGTTCACCTCTTGGGTCATTCAGGTTCGTTCAGTGGAACTCCATCCAGAATCCATCCTTGCTTTGTCTTTGCACGCGAGGTGTCTAGTTTATGCGCATGACTCAAATGCTGGCAGACACAGCAGTTGTAGGCAGGTATGTTGATCATGAAATCAGAATCATCTTGAGTTATTCATTCATTCATGTCACTTGTTTAATATACCGCAGACACTACTGACGAGAGACAATCTGGAGGAGCGGGTTCAGTGAAGTGACGCGCAGAACTTTATCCAAACCAAACATCTGAGAGAAACATCTCTAATCCGGGTTCGTGTCCGACTGACCTCCTGCCGCCTCGTGTCGTGGAGTCTCTGTGAGTCTCCCTCTGTTTGTTGCTCTCCAGCAGACTCTGTGCGATCATGTACTGCATCGCCGCGTCGTCTTCATCGTTTTCATCAGCATCCGTCCCAAACCGCTCATACTCCATGATGTGCACATTAAAGCTCCTGGCCCTGCTGAAAGAGGGAAACATACAGTGAAGATGTATTTCACCGAGCATGTTTGTTCAAATTGGATATTTGTTGCGGTGCATTTTGAACACCATACGGCCATAAGTATATGGACACACTGAAACTATGTGTGTACAAGCGATTCCAAAACAATGGGCATTAATCTGCTGATGTAATTTCAGCCTTTCCACCAGATGTTTGACCCGACAGAGGGGATTTAACTCCCATTCAGTCACGAGAGCATTAGTGAGCTCAAGCACTGATGCCGGGTGATCAGGTCCGGCTCACAGTCGTTCCAGTTCATCCCAAAGGTGTTTGACGAGGTTAAAGTCAAGGTCTTCATCTCTTTATGTACTGTGGCTGTGTGTGAACGGTCATGTTAAAACAGAAAGGGGGTTAAACACAAACCATCCACACAGGGTTGGAGGAGGAAGAACAAGCTGACTGAAGTTTGTTATTTAACTCAGACCAGTGTTCAACTTCATAAATCATCTTGAAATTCAGATTCTGCTGGGGGACCTTTGCTTTGACTTCCACGTCTGTTTTATCACAGAAGTGCTGCAGGATGTAACTACAGTTCGCTCGCCAAAATAACACCGTACGCTGTGGGAGTAAGAGTTCCCTTCATTTGAGCTAAAAGGTCTCAAACCATGAGAAACTATCCAGATCAAAAGTAGACAGAAGTATGTGGACACGAGTGCTCAGCAGGTGCAGTAACAAGTGATCTTGTCAAGATTGAGAAGGCACGAGAGGCCAGAGGTCACGACTCGTATCAAAACACAGTCAACAGTCCTTCCTCAATATGTAACCATAGAAATGTTACCTAACGTTGACCAAACTGCAGTTGAATTTCACCAATACTGTACATTTTTTAAGCAACAAATACTAGCAGCAAACAGAGGGGATAACCAGGACATTTTGTGTTGTTTACCTTGTGTTGATTCCCTCTCCTCCTCTTGAGTCCCTGCAAATTAACTGAGAATCTGTTGTTGTTGCTGAAGTTAGCAGGAGGGGCAGAAGTCAGTCCTGTGATTGAAACCAGAGCTGTATGCCTACATGGGTTCCAGCAATGAAGCCATGTTCCATAACAGAGTTAAAACAGGTGGCCTGTCCGCAAAATTGTGCGTTATTCAGACACAGGATTAACACAGCTGTCTCGTTAAAGTTTAACAATAATTCTGCAGGATATATTATATATTTCGATCCACGTTGAGCTCCGTCACTACACCACTCTGGACTAGTGGGGTGGGGAGGCAGGGCACCTGATAGCTTTGACTATATTTACCCCCCTCAGCTCAGTTACATTCATACAGTGAACAGTGTGACACTACAGATCAGCTGGATCAAGCCGTAAATCGAGTGTCAGGCGTCTGATGACCATCAATCTGAAGTCCCAGCTGACCGCATGAGTCAACATTAATTTCCTGCAACTAATAAACAATATTTTGAGTATTTTATTTGATATCAAATTTCTCATTTTAAATGTCCAGCTGTTAAAAACCCAGATGAGATCAGTTTACAATGAAATAAAACTGAAAATCTTGACAATGGAAAAGTTGGAGCCAGAAAATGTTTGATATATTTGTCTACAAGAAAACAATTCTCATAGTACTGTAAAATAATATATGCATGTACATCATGAAGCAGAATAGATATTTCTCAGCTAGTTTTAAGACATCCAAAAACATTTACAAAGAAACCTTAAGGACCAGAACTGTGGCACTTAAAGCAGCGTTAGCAGTTTGTTCCACAACACCTTCTGTTGACACAAAATGCTTCTGATGGGCAGGCTAACACCTTGCACACCTGCATTCCAAACTGTTACTGCATTTTGGCCATTAAAGGTAGAAATAAGGACAGCAACACAATTTCAGATGTCACTGAATGTATTCACTTTACAAAGACATGTTACTGTTTGACTACACTAACAGGTAGCCGTGTGTGAAAATGTAGTCAACTCTGTTCCGTCCGTTTAATGCCCATGTACATGACATTTAAAGTGGGAAAACCACGTTAACCCTTGGGAGATTTTTAATTAAAAAAAATTAAAATTCCCCCCCACATGACTAAAACCAGCAATCCTGCAATAACCAAAGTTTTCTTTGGACTAATTGGACTTGTGAGTGACGAACAAAAGAACACCACACAACGAGAGTGTAATTGAAAACATGTTTATTTCATTTTCTGTCTCAACTGTTTATGACCTGGGTCTCTCCTTCTTGCCTTTGTACAGTGCCAGCAGGGAGACGTTGGCCACCTTGACCACCTTAAAACGAACTCCGGGAATGTCACCAACGGCGTGACCTTTACGTCCGAATCCTGCCACCAGAACCTCGTCGTTTTCCTGTAGGGCCAAACAAAAGTACAGATGGTGAGCGAGAGAAAATGCAAATGGAAAAAAAATATACACATGATTCAGTCAAAAGCAAAATAGAGGCTTGGGGAAAATTCTAATCCAGAACCTATCAGTACTTTGAAGACAGTTTGACCATAAACACACACTTTGCTTCATCAATACACTTTTGTGAAAAGTTAAATTGGAAAAGCCACACATTTCCACTGGCTGATTTAAACCTGTCAATTCAATTAGTGGCACTTATTTTTTCCCCCCGCTACAGATTCTGCACATAAACAGTGTCATCAGTTGCACCACAACTCCTTGTTTGGCTGCTATTCAATGATGTATACGTGGTGAAAATTTACCTCGATGAAGTTAAGGCAACCATCGTTGGGGACGAAGGCGGTGATCTTCTTGCCGTTCTTGATGAGCTGCACCCTCACACACTTCCTGATGGCAGAGTTGGGCTGCTTAGCCTCAACACCACTGCAGAAATGAATCAAAAGAAACGTTAATACATTCAACCTGTTAAAAATAATTGGAAGGAAATGTCAGTAGCATGTGTACATATCTTCTATAGATCAGGTAGTGGTACTCACACTTTCTCAAGGACGATGCCTTTGGCGTGAGAGGCTCCTCCGAAGGGGTTAGCCTTCAGGGCAGTGCCCAAATGGGCCTTCTTGTACTGTTTATCGTGCCATTTCTGCTCACGGCGGTGATTACGGAGCTTCCTGGCTGTGCGCAGACCACGACACTTTCCTAGAAGACAATGATGAGCAGGAATTAACTTAAACTACTGTCTTGTAGTTACTCAAAAAGCTGCAGAATTAGTGTTCTTAGCCTATATTTAAAATCACACATTCCTGCAGCAGAGTCAAGAAAACATAAGACAACTGAAAAAAAGCCTTCAGAGGCACAAGAAAAGGCTTCTCTATACTCTGTCAGCTGTGTATAATTTGAAAAAGTTCAGAAATTTGGCCCTCAATAGTTTAAGTCAACATCACTATGAACTGAATGAGTGATTTCTCCAACGGCATTGACGCATAATTGTCAAGGAGCAGCCTGGTTTTCTACAGACAAGCAGCATCACAGGCAAACACAAGGCTAGAGTTGATATTGATGTGGCACCAATTACCAACTCAACGTAAAAAAACACAACACCTACAATTAATGCATGCTGGGCAGACTAAAGTGACGTTCTGTCAGATACCATCTTAAGACGTTATAACTTTACAGCCTTGTTAAAACACTGCAGGTTCCGTCATGACTTTACTGTATGTCAATACCGAACAAACACGATCTTGTTCACTCACACAAATCCCGTCCATGAAGTTAGTCGCTGCGTTTTCCCCAAACCTGTCTAAATCATGACGACTGTAACCAGGCTCAAGCTAACGTGAGGCAAACCAACCTGACTAACGCTCACAATATCAGAATTTTAACAAAATGACATCGATAAACTTGTTATTTCATCATCCAGCAGTTTAATTGAACACTATATCATGAACAACAACCATTTTAAGATGTTAATGGAACGTTTGCCATGCTAAGCTAACTCTGCTAACATGCCGCTTGTGTCCCGCAGCTCAGATGTGTTATGGCCGCTCCACGTTGCGGGGAGAGAGAACCACTAAAAACGGTCATTTTTTTAGTTGACTTAACTTTTTCCGGCACAAACACTTCGAAAATAGTTTATAAGATGTTCATTTGCGACACCGACTTAAAAAATCACACCAGTGAAGAGCATTAGTCGTTATTCAGGGTGAAGTTAGAGACATACCCATGATTGCAGAAGCGAGCCTGGGATGGAAAGGAAGGACCCAGGATGCACCGCGGCAATGTCTAGTCGGAGGACCCCGGCTGGGTGTGGCCACAGAAAATGCCTGACTGAAATTATCAGAAGAAGCAATGCAGAACAAAGAAATTAAATATTTTTCTTAACACACTGCGAGATTCGGTGAGTCCTGCTTACAAAAATATAGTCTTTTAGCGGTTACTCCATACTTGGGATTTGAGACTTTTTAAAATCTTACATGCAATCTATGAGTTTTTTTTTGTTTTGTTTAATTAAATCTAATTTGTTTTATTTAAAATGTTTTTTTGATTTGTTTGGTTTTTTTGTTTTTTCTCCTTTTGTCCCTTTTCAGGTTATTTATATTGTATGGATGTTTCTGAGGTTACGCTACTATTGTGTTTAGATTCTTATATTATATAATATTATATTATATTATATTATATCATTAAGATTATTTACTGTGGCCTGTTGTTATTGGCTAAAGATGCATTAACATGTAACTAACAGAGTCATTTCAGTAGTTTCTTTCAGACACTTGAACCTTGCTACGTCAAAAACACCAGATGGAAATGCTGCATGTCAGTCTCACGCATAAGTGGTGAAACCTCATCCATGAAAAGTCACAATGGCTGTAGCAAATAAACACACAGAAATTAAATGTAGGCCTACATCTTGTTCTGCCTCCTTAAGAGGACTGTGACAAGTGATCATGGTTCAAACTGTTTTCATGGTAAAGAGAAAAGAAAGAACAAGACTTAGTCCATCATGTAATGTTTTCTTTAAATTACATTTAAGAAACTGTTTCAAGCAATGAATACTTAGAAGTCTTCTATTATTTTGACCACGTTTCTTTATAAACCCTGGGATTCTAGAAGGCATCTGAAAATAAAAACTATAAACGTTAAGTAGAATGATCTAATTCAAAATTACATATTATTATATTAAAGATGAGACGATTCCTCGTAATTCCTGTGAAATATTTTATAGTGAATGATTGGTCCATGGTGCAGCCATGCGGCATGGCCATAGACTCTTGTTTCCCCTTGTGGTGCAGCGCAGAAGGAAAAAAAGAGTATACTCATGATTGTGCCACCACAGTAGTGATCAGACCAGCTCTCCTTCTCAGTATTCTCAGTTTCCTCCAGGCAGTTGGTGTGAAAAAAATAATCATCTCTGTCACACTTTATGAAACAGGCATCATAATTGTTCAGCAAATGATTAAATGGATGAGAAGCCACCAGCGTTATATAATCCATGTCTGCATGTCGTGAAAAATCAAAGATTTGAGGCTTTTCACCAGGCTGCCTGAAAAACACATGAACCAAATATGTACAGTATAATCTGCTGTAATGGAATTTATTCTGACTCAGGCGAGCTGAAAATGAGAAAATGTGGTAGCAGCAAATGTCTTTAACCCGCAGGGCCGTGCTCTCTCAACCCTGTCTGTCTGTGCTCGGCCCTGATTGGCTGATTCAGCCGTCTGTCAGGGGGGGCTTACAGACGGTGGGCTGATTAAAGTAGATTATGAGGGGGAGAGAGGGAGAGAGGCAGAGAGTGTGCTGGCATCACACTCCGCTCACAATAGCGATGGCTTCACCATGGAAACACTGCTGCATCCTCCTCCTCTCTCTCCTCATCCTCCATCTGCAGTCGTCTACCTGCCTCGACGGACAGCCTGCTGCCAGGTAGGTGAGAGACAGAGACACAGATATGATGATTTACCTCAGTGCTTGTTGTTGTTACCGACCTCTCCTGACTCTCTAATCTTTGACTCTTGACACGTTCAGCTCAAAGATTACTGATGAGCCTCGTCTATGTGGACCACGGGAGCTGTGGTAGTTTCATTGATTGTGTTTTTTTTTTTCTTTAAAGCTGCTTTGTGTGATTTTTTTATTTGGTCATTTGGAGGCAGAGGAACCCGACATCCGACGTATCATCCCCCTATAAAGCAGTTTTGGCAAGCAGCCACCTATTTCCACATCCAGCAGACACAAAGCACCATCATGATCCCATAGGAGTCGGGTTCGTGTCTGCCTAATGAATATCCCTCTAAATCCCTCTTTTTTTTTTAGCGGCGTGTTGGTCTCCTGAGGGGAAATATCCGTCGCTTTAGCTGCTAGATGTTCCACTTTCTTCACCGGCTGGTCTCCGATGTTGTCTAATTTTTGTTTGGTGCAGGGAATGTAGCGTCCAGTAGGTTAAACAGAGCCTGCTCGCTGCTGGAAAACGACTCTGAACCATTCAGTGAATGACGCTAAAAAGATGCTAAAAAGGGTGAATATTTGACTGCATCAAACCATATCCCAGAATCTCCAGTTATAGCACGTCTGACTTTCATGCACGAGTTTGGGTCCCGTTGCGGACCTGAAGCTAACGTTCCTTTGTGGGATAATATCAGTGCATTATCAGTATCGGCTGATAGAGGAGAGACCTTTTTTTTACCGCTTCCTTCAGTGTTTTACATTTTGTTCTTGTTAAAGGTCTTGAAAGTTAAAAAGGTCAATGTCTGCACCAACAGAAGCTCCTCTCTCCCACAGAAAACACTGCTCCTGAAACGCCTCATCAGTAGTCCCGCCTTTAATTCTCTGACTTTATGACATCTCCCTATGTCACCATGTCATACATTTGCATAACGTCTACCTAGCGACATTTTGGCACCCAAGAACCATTTATTTACCATTTTTTTTAGCGAAGCTGCTCTGTTGTTGTTAGCGGTGCTGGGTCAGGCATGTGTGTGCCGACCAATCAGAGCAGACTGGGTATTTGGGAGGAGGGGCCTAAAAGAGACTGAAACATTGGACAGAATGAGAAAACTGATGTGTTTTTTGAGCGTTTAAGCCTGTAAACCTATTTTAGTATTAATGCAAAATAAAATGATGAACCTGAAAATTAGCATAATATGTCTTCCTTTAAATGAAATATCGTCTTTAGCACAAAATGCACATTCCTGCTGGTTTGATGATGCTTTAATCACGTGCACGTGACCCTTATCTGCCCACTGAATGTGTACATTTTGAAAAGGCATCACATGTCTGCATCTGCCAGCGGGCCATCACAGAATTGCACTCAGTAGAGTGCATACCTCAGCCAAGGCCCAACAGTCCCCCTTTAATTCAATCAACACAATGCAGAGGGAATCATTACCTACATTGTGTTGCGTATAGATTTTCACTTGGATCTGCAACAAATAGATACCAGCCACCTATTTCTTTGTCATCAAGATCTGTGCATCACTCCCTCAGAGACTAACGAACAGGTAGGGACAAAAACGACAACAATGGATCCGCCCCTTTATCCGGTCAGCACCAAAAGTTAATGGGGTGTAATTCTGGGCAGAGACTCATCCTCCATCCAAGTTCCATAGTTTTTGTGTGAACCTGCTGACAATCCAACCAAATAAACATGTTATGTCAATTCCACTACAGGAGAGATTTGATGTTGTCTTCAATAAGATGGAAAATTATGAACATGTCTCCATATCATATTGAGCAATCGGCCAAAATGAGCTTTGTTTCAGTTAGCTAACCGTGACAATTTATTTTCCATAGCTAATCTTAAACACGTCCTAGTTTCTCTGCACAGATATTGTGGAAACACATTTGCACAACTCTCGTACAAATGTGTTCCCTGGACCGAAAGTCCTCATTATACACGACCCAGGGCTTTGCAGAATCATTCAACGTCAACATTCCTGTTGGCTGCGTTGACACAAATACATCACAGATGGGATGATAGTGTTGCTGTGCTGGGTGTTAAACAAGGCAGCTGTTCACTTTGTCATTTTGTGCAGTGGGCGGCTGCTGACGGTAACAGAGGCAGAATCTTCTTTTTGCTGAGAGCCTCCCCATCCTTCATGACCTGACTGACTGTGTGTGTGTGTGTGTGTGTGTGTGTGTGTTTATGTGTGTGTGCTCATGATTGTATGATTATGTAATCTGTGCAATCCCTCAATCCACAGTCCAGTGCTCTGACCCAGTGCACAAGAGGAGCTAAACCCTTTTTTGGCTGCAGACAGTCGGAAAGGATTTGACAACTCTATCTCTATTGTTGTATTGAGGACATTTATAATACGTTTAGTTTGCGCTGAGAGAAATGTGAAACACATTTTATGTGACACATGACCGTATTGAGAGGAAGACGGTCTCTGGTCAAAGGTGGAGCGTCCACTGGGCACATTCGCATGAGATGCTCCTCCCCACCTGACCAGAGTAGAGACAACAGTACGTGTAGGATTCAGACGGACATACGTTGATGTGCTTTAAGCTTTGATTTGAAAAGTTTAGCTGACTGACCCAAGATGTCGCCCCCCCCCCGTTCCTGTCATTGCCTCTCTCGACCTTTTGATCTGCAC
>OMLP01019191.1:0-13861 GCA_900302685.1 Spondyliosoma cantharus
TGTGTGTGAGTTCATGTATAATTAAACAAAAGAGGCTCATGCGTTAACATAGATGGGAAGGGTGTGTGTGTGAGTGTGTGTGAGTGTGTGTATGTAGCGACAACCACAGGTCCATCATGAGTGCTCTCTGCAGAGGGGATTTCCTGGCTCTGACTGCTGGCTCTGCGGCTCAAACACTAACATTTCTGCGCAAGGAACCAAACACTGCCCACCTGCGTGCTTTCATCCCCGCTGCTGTTGATCGTGGAGGTGGTGCTAGTGTGTTCATTGCTTTTTCAGTGTGAGGTCACGTTATTAGCCTAATGCGCTGTCTGCGAGTGTGTTGTGACCTACCTTAGTCCTTTTGCTGAAAAGCCAAAAGTTTTTGCTCCGGTTCTTTCCCAGCAGGTCCATGGGGCCTTTAGGCGTGCCGAGGCTGCTGTCGGACGAAGCTCTGTTGATGCCTTGACTGTAGTCCTCAAACTCCAAATCCCCGGGACGTTCAAAGCCTGACTTGCTCTGCTCTACTACAACCATGGAGTCCTGCATTAGATACAATTATAGATAAAAGCAATCAATAGTTGTTTTCAAACAGATGTGCAGTTAAATCAAGTGAGCTGCGTATCAGAATCCATTTAGCATTTTGCGACCAACTCACATTCCTCTCATTAACATTAGTGCCGGCTTTAGTAATGCCTTCCAGGCACTTGCCAATGATAGGCATCACATGCTTCTCTGTGTCTGAGAACAAGATGTATCCTTGCGCCAACTTCCGTACTCGCCTCTCATCCAGATCCTGCAATTTCTAGTAGACACACAACGGTTGCTTAAACACAAAATCAATAATACATCTGCTAAGAGACAATAAATAACACAGAGCCCAAAATACAGTTTGTATCTCTGTATCAAGCAAGAACTTTAGTTATTACCTTTAGGCTATTAAAAGTCCCCCTCGGGTCAAAAACATGTTATCGTTCCTACGGATGATTGTTTGGATCTTCACTGTGTAGAATGATGTACGTGCAGAAGTTTGACACTCAAAGGTTGTTTTCACGTTGATTGGTCAAAGTGTGAATTTTCAATGTGCTCACTGATAATCTGATTTTAAGAGACAGCCCTACGGACATGATTTGTCACAAATGGTTTGGAAGCTGATCCTGGTCAAATACTCAGCACACGTAAGTGAGATGTGGAAACCTGAAACCTCAAGTGTACATAAGCTAAGAATAGAATGTACAGTGAAGTGGGAGACGTCTTGTGTCCAGCAGTTAAACTTGTTTCATGAAAAATATTCACATATCATTTTAAAATTTCAATGAGAGAGAGGGACTGCAACAACTATGTCAGTCACACATTAGAATTGTTTTATGTATGACTTAATGTGTGTGTGAATGGGATCTTTAATGCTTTTCATCCCCAGGTTTTGACTCAATAGGAGTGTGATTTTGTTTCCGGAACAAAAACTTGCTTTTGGAGAACAATCAATGCATGAATTTTGTAAAAAAAATCAAAAATGTCAGTGTTAATTAGCTACATGCAAATTTTCTATGGTGCATGTAAAGATACAAGGGCTACATATGACCTGAAGTTTAATATCTAACTAACATGATTATTTAGCATTACAATATACCACAAAAATCATCTATTATTTGAAAAGTCTAACAATATTACAATATTTTGTCAAACTAATGGCCGTCACCTCTGTATCAAACTATATATCAACAGCTCAAATACACACTGATGTCATGTTGCTATAGGAACTTCACTTACATTGAAAATGAGCGGCATATCATTAAAATAGAACTGGTTTTGCTCCTTGTTGTACTTCTGAAGCTGAGCAGCGTAGTCGTTCTTACACTCCTCCGCTACGTGCGCTCTCATATGAGCTTGCTGTTTGGCCTAAAATCACACACATTGCAAACAGGTTAACTAAGTGCATCCGATTTTCATAATGTATCATGGTTAATGGTCCCTAAGATGTGGATTTTTTTTTTCCCCGCCCTAGTTACTTTTTCAACGTCCGCCTTTGTGGCATTGATGTCTTGATCAGTCTTCTCTGCATACAGCGCTGCACGCTCCGCTTCTCTCCATTCCCTCTCAAAGCGCTTTTTACTCTGGTGTGCAAAACAAAAAGAAAGATGAAGAGAAAAAGACCGTTTTCAGTTCAGCTCAGTGAGGAGGCCATTGACCGAGTGAAATATGGGGAGGCTCTCCTATTTTGAGCATAGCATTTTTCAATGTCTTTCTGAAAAAGATGGCTACAAGAGGCCGGGTGCATGGGGACCAAATCATCTCCAATGAAAACTAAAAAGGTCTTGGATTGGCGAACTGCTTTCAACTCTATCTGTTTTTAGACAATATATATTCACCTGACCAACCACACTCAAAGTGCAGCCATTTCCTTACAGGGAATTTGTCCTCCTTCTCTCATAACGAACCCAACACAAGACGATCTCATTCACATCTAAAAGCTTTGCTTATAATAATACATAATGCAATCCTGACACATCAAGATTGACAGACAGACACCTCCTTTAGACTTACACTGTCGAGCTGCTTGTAGGTGCTCTCCAAACTCTGCTGGGCCTTCTTGGCCTCCATCAGATACTGCAGACATTCATAAAAATAGATGGAGTGAGAGGAGGGTAGGCGGGTCAGATGACACAGAGACAGACAGCCATGTGCAGGGGCAGACACTAGAATAAACAATGACCTCCAAAAGCCACAAAACATAACAGACAAGAAAACAAATACCAGTGTGTCTTGTATGAGACATCACGTCTGCAGTGAGAGCCTGTACACGGCTGCAGTGTTCTGCAATCCAGTGGGACATAGCCAATGCATTCCTCATTGAGAAATAGCACGCCACCGCTCAGACCGTGCCTCCCCCTGGAGACACTAAGTCAGGCTTCCTTCCTGCCACACCAGTGAGATCTCCACTCCTCCTTTAAATCTCCCACTGTTCTCCTCCCACCTTGCAGGCAAATACGAGTATGTACATGCTCGTGTTCCAACAGTTAGTTGATTATTGGACTATGATAGCTGACCAATCTTTTAAGTCAATTTTCAAGCAAAAGGCAAGACATTAGATGGACCCAGGTTCTTACAGAGAGAAGAGAATGTAGCTTTTCTTGGTCTAACATGATAATACACAAAATATTATTGGATTCTGAACCGCTAATGGGAGAAAACAAAACATTTATGTACATAAAAGTTCTCCCTTTTCTTTACCATTATTTCTTAGCTGTTCAAACCAGAGTCGAATTACTTTTGTGTCTCCACATATGAAGCTGATGCTTATTCTGATTTGACAAAGTCACTTTAGGCAATAGGATAACGGGATGGTCATTCTTCACTGTTTTCCAATTTTCCACGTTTTAGGGAGTTTGCAGTGGGATCAAGTAAACAGTTAAACTACTTACACTGTGTCAAATTGAAGCAGAAATGGCCCAAAACCTCATTAAAACATAGTTAACAAGCTACAGGTGAAGGTGTATTAAAGGACAGACAAGTCGGCTGTGAGAAAATGTTAACAAGTTGCCTTTTAAGGAGCCTGAACACTGTGTTTTAAGCAAAATGACGTGTGGAGACACGCCAAATTCAATTTATTTTTGCACCAAAGATGGACTATAACCAGTATGACACAATGAACTGTTGATCCGTTCCACGTCAAGCTCACCGTCTTTCGTTCCTGCTTGAGTTCTTGCAGGTACTTGGTGAGATCGATGCAAATGCTCATCATCATGTTCTCTGCAATTAGCTCCCTCTGCCCCGCGTAGTCGTTCATCTCATTTAGGACGTCCAAAAAAGACTGGTAGCTGGAAAACCTACCATTTCAGAGGTGGAGAAAGGAAAGGGTGGAGAGATGAGAACACAGTGATGGGACCCACTGATAAGATGATACATACACAGGCTCAAAGAGCAGGCAGCAGTGGGCCAAGTCATAATGAGAGGCTCATGACTTCCTTATTCCTGCTTCCTTCTTAGGGCATTTACATGGTTCCAACTGTGGCCCCAACACAACTGACACCAATGACAAACTATTCAATTCTATTATACAAAGGTCAGTTTTATTTGTGACCCAGTAAGCACAATTTTAGCTGTATTGCAGTTAAAATGTCATTCTTCAAAAAGGTGTAATTTAAAAGAAATTTAAGGGGTTGCAAAACCTCTAACTGCTGACCACTATACTTATTGCTGTGGCTAGCTGCCATTAGCAAGTAGCTCTATTAGTTGTCCAGCTTACCGGCCCAAATCACTAACAGGAGTCTGCCTAGACCACAACCTTGGATCACAGAGGGTAAGTCACCACAGCCAATGGGGCTCAGTTTAACTGCTGCCTCCCAGTAAACGCAGCTAGCTGGACATCGTACTGGGACCAGACATGGTATCTGAGAGCAGTAAATAGTTTGAAGACAGGGGATTCAGTAGACCCCGATAAGGACTATGAACTCAGGCACAGGAAGATGGTGTGGGAGAGGAACCAGAGGGAGTTGGGCAGTGGAGGAAAACGGCGTGTAAAGCCATAATATTTCCACATTTTACTCAGTTGATTTATTTTGACCAGACCAGAGGCGATCGTTGAAAGACAAACCAATTCTTTTTGGTGACTTTATTTTGGTTACGTTGAGTTTAAGTGAAGTGGGTTTTTATGATGAGTTAATGAGGTAATTAAGCTCGTCTTCATTCAGTAAAAAACTGAATTCAGAAGGTGTATGGTTGCTTTAAGTTTAATAAGGAAAGCAAGTGTAAAATATTTTTTATCATATATATATTTTTTTTACTTATTAGGTTAAGCAGCAAACTTGTGGCTTGCACCAGGGGACTACTACTCTTTGACGTAACATCTACACCACTGTTTCTCCACATTTTGTTGATATTAGTTCATTTATTGCATGTTTTAAACACAAGATTCTGCCTACGTTTTACATATTGCCCATTTGAAGAAAAAGTAAATACTGAACCCCAAAAATTCAATGACCTACAAGTTCTCTTTGAAGAAAGGCTTTGCAACAAAACCCACGATAGCTCACCTGCACTCTGGTTCATCTTTGCTGCTTCTTTTTAGGTTATATTTCTTGGAAAGGTTCCTGTGGACAGTGAAAGTGCATCAAACAAACGGGTAGACAAATAGAAAGCTTGACATAATTAAAAACTACTCTTATGCAACCGTTAACTGTTTTATTCAATTGGATTAAAAAGACATCAGTCCACTATGAACTTATGCAAATAGCCATTCTTCCTCCTTTTACTCTCCTTCTGACCACATCCTGTCTATCATGTGACCAGTCTGCTCCCACTTCCTCTCCTCTGAAGCAAAGCTCAGCACTACACCAGATGTGGGGCCTGCAGAGTGGGACACAACTGGGAGAGGGAGCACCATGGATGAAGAGAGAAAGAGGGAGAGAGCGAGCACACTGCAGCTGGAGAATGAGGCCAGTGTTTCAGAAACAAGTTAGATTCTGTCCCAAAGTAGTCATAAGACCTCACAAACACTCTTTCAACATGCAAACACACACACACACACACACACACACACAAGCTGGCACAAGCTGCTTTGGGCATTTCAGGCGGACAGTGCAGGAGAACAATGGCAAAAAAAAGCGAGGCCTACCTCAGTTGTTTGGCATAGTTTTGCTCAATCTCTGTCCTCTCCTTCACAAATTTCACATACTTCTCCACCAGCTCCAGGCCAGACTGCGTATGCTTCTCAATTGTGTCATACTGGTCCTGGAGAAAGGAGCATGAGAGACAAATAAGGAAAAGATATTAAGCCAACGCTCTGCAGGAAATGGAACACGTGTTAACTCCTGGGTAATAACTGGGATTCTCCTCTGGTTGAGTCGGAGGTCATCCGAATTCATCTTGAACTGGAGGGTAATAAACTAAGCCCATCCACGTTTGTTCCTGCACGCTGGATTCCACGAATGCTCTCCACATGTGCGCAAAATCCTGGCAACGTCTAAACTTCCGGCTAGCTTTAAATCATGTTGTTTAGAGGACACAGGGTCATAACAGGGGTCGCAGGCAGGAAAAGGTGGTGCTGCATATCCTGTGTGGAGTAAAATGTTTCAGAATAGCAATCTTGAGAGCAATGAATTCTATTAAATGAGCTTCACAGAGTCCTTATTAATGTAGACCTTTGACCCATTTCATGCCTGGTTTCAAAGTTGAAATGCTCTGGCTCAGCACAGCTACATTTGCTGACTTTTCCTTTTGATATTCTACAGTATGAAGGAGGTGTATCATGTGCCCCTTTTGTTCCTCATTTGGCAGAAGACTTCGTGACACCTTCAAGCTCAGGCAAGTCTGTTAAAAGAGAGACGATATCCAAGCCAATCTTCTCCTCTCTCACTCCACAATCAAAACAATCCCCCCCGAGCTTTCTTTGCCGCAGAATTGAGGAGGGGGGCGCGTGGAAAGAGGATTCCTGACGAGTTGGGCCACGTCCTTCTGTGCCCTTCCTGCCCCTCAGGTAAAACAAAAGAGACGGTCCCTCCAAATGAATGAGACCACGTTAAGCCTAAATCACAGCACGCGGTTAAAGACGGAGGCCTGCAATCCATCACCACAACAGCATCTAGCCAATAAGCCGTGTTAGGGGTTTAATTAAGCATCATTAATTACAGAGCAGAAGTAATGATGGTCAATACAGGCAAATTGCAACTACAGTTTTTCCAATTTCCTAAGTTGCCTGTGTTAACAACAGATTTTTCTTCTTAGTCGTGGGAAATAATTGCCCTGTGTTTGACTTGCAAGTGGAAATCATGGAGAGAAATAGTAGTAACACCACCAAGTGGCTTGAATGTAGCCGCCTCAAAGTGTGAAAAGGGACAGTTTATTAATTTAGGAATCATTTACAGATGAGCAGATCACCACATCATCAGAAGACTATGCCTGAAATGATCTGTAATGGAGATAATATAACTGGAAAGTAAAGCTTGCTTCAGGGTAACTGGGGAGGCTGAAACCTCTGATTGTCGACGTCTTAATTGTAAACTGTCCGTTGCATGACTGAGATGAGTTTATGCATCATATTATGGAAAGGCTTTGATAGCAGAAAGGGAAAGTTTTATATCACACATACACACACACACAGCTATTGATACAGGTGTTTTGCATATATGAGTATTATTTGCATATTCACTTTCTGGACCGATGATCATTCTGAGGCAGTGTGTGGAAAAATAGGTCAACAGCTACTGTGGAGATTAATGGCGGGATCGCAAAGTTGTTGGGCAAGCTGTTGTGGGTGCAGCGTCCTTGTAGGTCGGACATTGGGGACGTCCCCAAATTGGTATTATGGCTACCGCACTAGGTGATGGCACAAAAACAATCAACCGATACTAACACGTCCATATACAAGACACCCACAGAATGCATGACTAATAATGTCATCTAAATTTAGTCAGGTAAGATATGTGAGACAATTGAACACTTCTGCATCAGTGTGAAAAATGCACTGCATCACAGCTGTCCTGCATGTCAAAGTCAAATCATCGGAGCTATAATAAACAACTGTCAGTCAATGTCCAGACACCTTTTCTCATGTCTATAAAAGCATGATTTAACTCTAAAGTCTAAACTCTATTTATACCATGTCCAAGCATGTATGCCGTCAGTGATGTTGTGCCCCAGTGAGGTGCCAAAACAACTGTTTCCCACCCGTTGTTGAGTCTACAGCTTCCCAGCAGGGAAAGGAGAACACATTTACTGAACTGTTTTCCCGCGGCTTCCTGCTCTAATCGCATAATAACATTTTGAAAAACATTTCACGGGGTTATGAATGGCTGAATTAGCCAAGTGAACGGAGCCCGACTATTTTCCCCTGTCACTTATCAAATGCATCACTCCTACGGTAGTCTCGGGAAAAAGGGAACACTAACTTCAAAACAAGTTTGTTTAAATGACCTGAGAAACTGACCTGAGCAGCAACTAACAACGCAGCTGAAGAGAGATAAAAGCTTTTCATTCGCTGTTTTCTGAGCGTTTTCTTGGAGTGGTCTAACTTTACAGCTCTCACATGTCGGGGACAATAGTCAGGAACATCCCTAATATAGCGGTATGTTGATGTTTTCCTAACATGATCCTCAGGTTCAGTGAGTGTAGCATTGCTGTAAATGAGCCTTGAGTGCACTCCAAACTACGTGTTGTTTTATAAATGGCAGAAAAACGATATCTGATCATCTCCGTTAATTAACTGGGACTGCTTGATTCAAAACAAAAGTGCCGCGATCAGAAAAAAAGCTCAACTCGTCAAAACTGTCTTAAAACCCATCAAACTAGCTTGCAAAGCCGTAATCATTGTCTCGTCAAACACCAGCGACTGTCAGGCTACTGCATTTTATAACCATCCACAGCCACAGTCAGAATTATCTTTATAGGCCCCTGTGGACTGGGTTTGTTCTGAACTGATTTTCATAAATCATAAAGTGTTTGGATATGAAACAGCTCCTGACAACCTTTACATGTTCGTGCTTCTAATTGATGGGCAAATGTTTCTGGATCGAATCCAGACCATTTCATTATTACGTCTTCAGGCCTCCTTCTGTGCCTTCTGATAGGGTTTAGATATTTTGAGCCACTTTTATGTATCGTAACACATTCCCGAGGAACATTCAGTGGCATCTCTCTCCACTCGGCTCATTTCACTGCTTCGATTGGAAAACTAGATATTGTAGATCTGCCTTGGTAATTATAGAACTTCCAAACAAGGGCAGCCGTAACCCATTTTTATGGCACAGATTTAGGCGAGGAGGTGCAATAAAACACCGACGGGCTGCGTCATGTTTCAAAACTCAAGTCTAAAAAAGGTCTTATCTAACCCCAGCGAGCATCCTGTGTGTGTTCTTTACACTTCATCTCCCAATGCTTCCAGTAATACCACAGAGAACACTGGCAATAAGTGGTTGCCACATAATTTCTAAAAGGAGTCACCAACCTACAGGGCTTGGGTGGATGTTTCAGCCTTGAGTCACCCTGTCTTGTAGAAAATTAGGGCCCTGGAGCAGCCAGACCTGCCACACTGTAGTTCTAAGGGGTTGGCCTGGTAGCACTCACTATCACGGCTAATGCCGAGACACACTGATCTTGCACACTCCAAACTTGTGCCTTAAAATAGCCATCGGATTAACGACAATCAGGGGACAGATGCCGTAGAGCTGACTTGGCCCAGGGGATGACTCTCCAACCAAACATTAACGCAACCAATTATGCCTGCAGGGCTTTTGTTTAGTCAGACGGGTGAGGCCAAATAAACACTGTTCAAAAACATATTTTACCTCGGGATTAAATGATCGGTCTTTCACGTCGGCTAAAGAAAAGAATACCGGCTTTGTGTGGAGAGTTTCCTCCACAATCAGCGAATCAACTTCAGGAAAGACTCCTCTGCAGAGATGGAGCCTCTGATTAATACTCGGGTGCGGATGTTTCTCTGACTCAATCAAAGTAGGGCAAAACTAATTAGGCTGTTGCACCAGCATGTAGGATGGAAAAGGGACAGGGGAAGAGGCCTAGGGGGAGACTCTGTAATGAGGTCACAACCTCCCTATCCTCATCTTTGCGGTGCTCCATTTTACGCATTCAGGTTCCCCGAGAATGTGCATGAGTGGGTGTTTGCAAATGTGTGGCTTTACCGCTCAAACCGTGGCAGTCACCAAGGTAACGTGTTGTTTGTTACATGGTGGGGGGTTTTTTTTCAAGAGGGTTTGTTTAGAGTCTGGATTGTGTCGCCACGGTTAACCTCCAGGAAGTAGCTCGCGGTTAAAAGACTGCAGCACCTTTATTTGTTGTGACCTAGAAAACAGCTCATTATAAAGCCTACATCGGACAACAGAGTCTAATAATAAACAAAATAATGTCCCACGAGAGCTGCGATGATTTATCGATTAGTCGCCGACGTTTGAATCAGTTAACTATTTTGATAATCGATTGATCAGTTTGAATAATTTTTAAGAAGTGAAAGTCAAACTTCGCTGATTCTAGCTTCTTAAGTGTGAATATTTTCTGCTTTCTGTCCTGCGCTTTGACAACAAACTGAGCCGTGCAGACAAAACAAGTAAATCTGAAACACAAGTGATCGAACGTCTTCGACTTTATCTGACATTTAATAGACCGAACAACTAATCGATTAATCCAGAAATTGATCGACTGCGGCTCTACATTTGATTCAAGCAGTCAATCCAACAGTTAACCCGGCCAAATGTGCCAGGAAAATCAAGACCTCCTGAAATCAGTGCACTGTTGGCTCATCGGTGATGAAGCTTGTTGTCAAGGCGGATGACAGCATTTTATTTCATCTCTATGGAAGCAAAGGAGTGCCAGACTGTAAACAGAGAAACATCCCACTGGGCACAACCCACCTCAGCACACTTACAACACCTCTGTTTGTGCAGAAAAAAACATATTCTGACACAATGTTACAGTCTGATGTCAAATGTTATTGTTCAGATAAAGTAGTATTAAGCTTTTCCAGTCATCCAAGTTGTTGAGCACCTCTTGTTTAATTCACAGATTACCATGAGAGTGTGTGATTTCTGTCTGAACTCAGGGGAACTATGATGTATTTCACAGCCTCGTGTGTGTTGCGCTCCACTACACAACGTTATACGAACGATCGCGACAAAAGCCAAACGTCAAATCGTCGAAAACAACCTGTCCATGTGCTTCATTTAACACAAGAGCAACATGTTGGCAGTGAGCTCCAGCTAGCCCACTTCTTTTCTTCTTCTTTTTTTGTTGCAACGAAGTAACGCAAAAGAGCACCGTCCGAAAATGGAAACACGTTCGTGAACGCACCACACAAGCCTGCAGCTACAGCGGCGACGCTTCACCGCCGCTTCTTCACCTTCAGACGTGTAATTACCCGACTTCTCTCATTGAACACTATCTAAGAAATCGACCTTACAGCCATCCTGATTTTTTTTTTTTTTTTTTTTTTTTTTTTAAGCTATCGCTGCTGTGGAGGACTCACCCAAAGCTCGGTGCCCCAGTCCATGTTCAGCTTGTTGGCCAAGCTGTGTGACTATCCCGAATACAAAGAACTTCTCCAAAGTTATCCCACAGCTCGGAGGGAGGACGGCCCCTGCAAGTAGCTCTAATCCCGAGGTGATAAATCAGTCGTAACCACGACGCACTCCGGGGTTCGGCTCCTCTAACAAATAATGTAAACTAGTATCATGATTAGCTAATTAACTCGGGCTGGCAGTCGCGAGTTTGCCTAAATATTTTTCATAGCGAAGGAAAGAGGGATAAACTAGCTTTCATATCCGCGTCACTCCCAAATCCTAAATCTTAAAGGGGCCGTGCACTGAACCGCAGAGCACTGACCACAGGACCGAGCTGCAGCCTCACAGCCAGGCCTCTTATAAGAGTCCATGAGCAAGGCTTTTAAAGCACTTCACCATCAATCATCACACACACTGACTGACCGATGCAGAGAACACAATGATAACTGTCAGGTCGTTTTAACTGGTTTATTTAATCCTGGATTATTTATTTGAAATTGTACAATTATTAATAAGTGCTGTTCTGTTTTTTTCAGTTTATTATGAATCTGTACAATAATGTCATATAAGACCTACTCCATTTAAAGTGACCAACGTTTGAGTTGTGTTGTTTTTGCCTCGTTTAAAGAGGATTACAATGCAACATTTAGGCTGCAAGAGTGTACTGTGTAATTGAAACAATGTGAAACCTTTGAAATATAATCACACAATGAGTGATGAACGTGACATATTAAAACAAGCCATTATGCAACTTTAAAACTCTACTTTTTTTTAAAAGATAAAAGCTAGGTGACAAAATAAAATGGATGCATGGAGTCTTGCTTGGGTGTAGAAGAAGGTATCCCTCTGCTGCTCTTCAGTTTAAGGATCCAAGTAGAATTTCTGAGAAAAAAATCTGAGGCAAAAATCTAAAATATACATGAATACAGGGTACATACTATTTTTACAGGCCATTCTTGCTATGCAACAAAAATGTGAGATTTGATTATGTTTTCAGTCCTCAGGCTGATTGAATATATTCAGCATGAAATAATTGTCCTACGCTTTCACCCCATTAGACGTAGGATTCATAGGGATATCCGTGGCTCCGCTGGGAACAAAGTTATATTGTCCATGTTTGTTCTGGCGGGAGCGAACAAAGAGGATGATGAGGATGATGATGATGGTGAGCAGGAGAGCCACCAACAGCCAAATGTACATTGGGGGGAGTCCTCTGGATTTATCTGTGAGGAAAAAAACAAGATAAAACAACAGAAAATCAAAGTGTACCTCTCACTTGCTGATGACATAAATGTTTATTTTTTTCTGCAACCTATCTGCAGAAACATCAACATCCACTACCACTTCAAAAGGTGCTCTGCACATAGTCAGTACTGGTACCTTTCACTGCCAGTGTGACAGCTCTTGTCACGGTCCCAACTTTATTCGTGGCAGTACAGTTGTAAACACCATTGTTGGTAGACGTGGCTCTTGTGATGTTGATGTTGATATTCCTCTGGTGCCACCTAGTGTTGTTTATCAGGATCACATTCGGCAAATTTTCCATGTATTTCCACTGGATCACAGGGGGAGGGTTTCCCTCAGCGGTGCAAGGTAAAGTCACATTCTCACCCGTGATCACATCCTGAGTGTAATTATTCTCCTTAAACACAGGGGCGTCTGAGAAGAAAAGGATGAGACCTGAGGTGAAGAAACTGACAACCTGTATTCGCCATCAGCAACAGATAATGAACACAAAGACACGTAAGTCTAAACAATAACTCTCGCAAACTCAAACTCACAAACTCACAGTGCACAACAGCAGTATAAGGCAGTGAAGCTGCAGTCGGGATGAGCTCTGGTCCAAGGTGCAGCTCAGCTACACATTTGTAAAGTGCTCCGTTGTGATGTCTGTCTGCAGTGACTCTCAAGGAAGAGGACACATTGACTGGGGTCACAGTGGTTTCAGTAAACGTTTCAGTGGAAAGCTTTTCATTGTCTCGGTACCAAATCACTGTGAGGTTCTGCACGGGGGCCACATTGATGATGTCGCAAACCAACATGTGCTCTCCTCCTTCCATCATCGGACCAGGATCCACAGCAGAGACTTTTACTTCGTCTGGAGTCTCTGTGAATAAAGCAAATGAAGACAATTATAGGACAAAACAAATGTGACCAAATCCCTGCAACTGTAACCACAATTGTACAAGTAATCTACACAAATGTAGCATTAAAGGGGCTCTGCGGAACTGCTGTGTTGTGCTAGAAGACGGTTGTAAGTTACATAATTGACTTTGCTTATAATACGGCACTGTTAGAGAACTATAAAGTGTTTCTGTTATCAGTAAACATAACTTTACATCATCATGTCAAACATTTTATAGGATAATCCCCTTAACACGTAGAAAGAAGATAGTACTCACTATAAACAGTGATGTCTGGTGTCATAAAGTGCTGCTTGCCATTCTTCCGAGTCATGTAGCACTGAGGTTTAATGTTCCACTCTTCCAGATTCTCAACTGTCCAGGTGAGAGAAGACTTGTCTTCAAACCCTGTGCCTCCTAATGGAGCCTCCCAGCCCATTCCCAAAGAGTCTGTGGTTGATGCTAAGCTGCAGTTAATTGACACTGGATCTCCAAATCTCACCACGACCTTAGCAGGCGTCAATATCAGGGGGCAATCTGTCAAGTGAAAAACAAGCATATTAGATCAGAGCTTCATTTTGGTGAAGCAAAGTAAACTTTGTTTCAGTGCTGTACCACCAGACGACAGAGCAGCTACTTTCCTAACGCTGTGAGACCATCAATTCATCCTGAGCATTACACCATTATAAATAGTTTTAATCTTATGATTTATCTAACCTGCATGAGTCTCAATCTGACTTTATGTCAGGTATA
>OMLP01019193.1:0-11161 GCA_900302685.1 Spondyliosoma cantharus
AGCTCCCAGATAGCTGCCAGCACTCAAGCCCAAGCTCATGCCTCCCCATGCCTCAGCCCCAGCCATCCTCCAGAGGGTCCCAGACTTCAACGTTGGCCTCCAGAGGGTCCCGGCATTCATTGTGCATCAAAATCTTCGAGGAGATTCTCAAGCGAAAGAATTGTAAAATGTGAGAAGTCAGCATACTGTAGAGCAGGGGTACTCAAATACAAATCTTAAAGGGCCACAAAGATTTTTTTCAATGACTCAAAGGTCCATGTATTGAGGTCGGTCAGGCCACATGCAATAATACTGTAATATTCAAACAATAAAACCACCAAATGTCCTTTTCATTCAAAAGGACAACAAACATACGAACTAAAATAAAATGTAATTTCCATTTTGACATAAATTAAAATACATAGTTGAATATTTCCTCTTTTTGTTTGCCTTCAAACATTGTGTCCATTACTTCAGTCTAGGGCTGTCTCCAAAATGACGTTTGAATATTCCCTCTAAAAAAACACATCGAATATCTATATTTGCGCATAATGTCAACCCCAAAACTGCTCCTGATGTGCAGTCGGCACTAGCCTCTGCCATCAGTAAGGGTCCTGCAATGAGCTGGCGACTCATTCAGGGGTGTACCCTGGCCTTCGCCCAACGAGTCACTGGGATAGGCTCCAGTAATCCCCCTGAAAAAGGGGGACAATAACATCACCGCAACCCCGTGAGGGAAAAAGCGGGTAAGAAAATGGAACGGAACAATTCTGTATAGGACACAGTATTACATTACACCACAGTGCGGCTCAATAAAAGTGAGAGTTGTGAGTCATTTAGGGACAACCACACAGACAGCCGACTCCATTTTTATCATTTTCATTTGCATATTGGTGCCCTCATGTAAATTTAATTACAGCTCCACCCAACTTGAACCTGAGCAGAGGTCTAATCAGCCAGAATTATTGAAGATACCTGTGTGCAGGTTAAATCGTGGACTGGTTTCTAAATAGGGGATTTTTTTCATATTTAAAGCACAGACTGAAACCGTTAGATGGTAATGGATTTTATTTTTGTTTGGTAAAGAAGAGAGAGATAATTATGGTTGAAGTTTCTTGATATGATATATATTAAGCCTCATGGGGGTACTTAATGCAAACAAATCAGAAAATGCAGAAAATTTCACATTATCGCTGGTAGCTTTCCAACTTTCAGATATTTTTGGAGAGCGAGGCAGCGCATAAAAGCTGCTCCTCTGGATCCGCTGAATGATCCTGCTGCCCAAATCTGATTGGCCAGATGTGAGAATAAAGGGATGTGATTTGGAGATAGCTGCAAATTTCTCCTTGAAGCTCCTTCTTGGAACCAGTTTTGAAAAAGCTTCAAAGCTCCAGAGAGCTGTGGTTGAAGGCTTTCGTGGTTTGGATTGTTAGATGTCATGTGTCAAACGTTGCTGCCCGACACATTGTGATTGATTACCCTACTGCTACCTTATTATGGACCTACTGCTGGCGTCACAGACTGTGACTGAATGATAATGACCCTGGTATACAATTAAAATCTGTATATGCTGGAAGAACACAACAGACAGCAATGACAGCAAAGGTTAGCCTGGGTCTATCAAGTAAGCGCCACTCTAAAGGGACAATTTATTCTTCTTCGTCATGTTTTTGTGTTTTCATGTAGCTCAACCAGCGATGAGCCCAGAAGATGCTGCAGATTTAGGTTTACAACATATGACCTTCTATTTCACTCAAGCTGAGCTCTACATGCTCATGTGGTGAAGCCCGCTCCTGCCAAAAAGACTGATGGGAGCTGATCATCTCTATAGCAACATATACTTCCTGTCAAGCCTGATTGACTGTCACCCTGCAGGGAAAACACTTAGAAACACCACTAAACCCCCCATCCATCTCAGTCTGTAGATCAAAAGGTCGGTCTGTGTGTATAATAACATTTATCAGCTCCTTACCTCACATATAGGTGCCTGAGAACTGGCGTATACAGCCAATCACAGTCCTCTGACCTTGACTGCAATGCAGCAGCAGGTAAACATTACAGCTGATCACCGCCGTGCCACAGCACAGCGTGATACTGGCCGGTATCTCAACACAACAGGTCTTTTCTGAGCGCTAAGCAGGGACCTGGGGAGCGAGCGAGCCTCGGATAACATAATCTAGCCGCTCGAGAGCCCATCCTTCCCGCTCAAGCACAAGTCAAACCTTTCACACAGTGCAGGAGAGTGGATAGAAGGAAAAAAGGAGGACACACAGGTCGCAAACAATAACGCACTGATGGACTACAGTGGCGAGCAGGCGGAGGGACGGGGAGGAGGGGGGGGAGATTCTTCTCAACTTTCAAATGAGACTCAGCATCTTTCAGGTGAACCAATTCCCTGACTGACACCTAGAGCAGGAATGTTTTCAAGGTGAGCATACAAAACAGCATTTGTTCTGTGCAGCGCTTCCATTAACTGGGCACTTATCCAAGGTGGCTCCATAATTTTTTCAAATACCAGGAAATAGCAGGATTTAAGACCTATTTTTCTTTTACTGTAACCACAAACACTGGTCTTTCCCAAGAATTCTAAACTTCTTCAGATGTTTCTTTTATACACTCTAAATCAGATCAGGAAATAGAGTTATCGTTGCTAAATCGTGTTGTTCTGTAAGTGGTCACTGCACAAACGTTGCCCCTACTGACGGCAGTAGAAGGTTTGGGCAACCATAACAAAAGCAAATCATAAGCCCCTAAAGAATTTGTTATAGTGCTTCATACCTATCACCGAGGAACCTTGTTGAACCTTCGCAGCGGCGTGAAACTAGGACCAGCATCTGTCATGTCAGGAACATCAACTAAATTGATCTCAAGTGGCATCTTGTGAGTGTCCTTATGTTCCGTCAGCAATGGTATTGCTTTATTTCAGTGGACAGGTTGGCACTTCATTGTGAAATGAAACGGAAAAGCCACCACGGAAAAAGCCCTGAACGTTTGAGGAGAAAATACCTTTTTTTTATTTTTCATTTCAGTAAAGATTGATCCACTCTTCCTTCGACAGACTCAGGAGATGGATAGAGTGATCTGCCTTATCTAGAAACACGTGAATTTGGTGCTCAAATATTTCAATTTTTAACACCTTTATAAGACCCAACATACATCCGATGACAGGCTCATGTGATTTCCTGTGCAGGCATCAATAATATGTTGTCTCCTTAAATTGGCAGTCAGTCATCAAAACTTTGAGAACCCCTTCCCCAAACCCATCCTCAAGTCAGTGTATTACCCATGAAACGTATATTTTTTTCCCTCAGATTATTTTTTTGTTTGATTTAAATATTAATGTGTGTCCCTTCAAACTGCAGAGCTGCTGTCTCTGTGGAATTCTTCCTGTCCCTCATGCAACAACAACAACAAAACAAGCAACAGGAAGATGAGGATGAAACCGGCTGAAACTCCCTTGATGGCCAAAAGCCTTTTGAAGCTCCTCCTGACTGCCTTTAGGGATCTGCACGAGCAGGAACTGCTCGGGATAAAGACAGACAATGATACTCTGGGTAACATCCGCTTCAACCAACACTTAATTAATTACAGGGGTGATTCATCATCAGCAATGTCCTTTAATAAGTAATATTATTTAAAAAAAAAAGCCTTAAAAAGGGGATGAATGATGCATTGTTTGGTACAACAATCTTTTTAATGTTTAAAATCAGACAAATCATTCCTGATATCCAAAAATACAGGTAGATAGTGTGTATTTGCTGTGAGTTATGACTGAGGAGCTCTGTGTGTTTGCTAGCGCAGCACTGACCTTGGCTCGTGACAATGCATTTTTATGTAAGCTTACATGAGAGTGTTGTTTACTTTTTGAGGTCAAATACAAAGAACGATGTGAAGCAGGAGGAATAGGTGTTTTTAAAGGGAAAGAATGCAAAATCTGATATTACACAGAGTCAGCAATAACCTTCAGTAATATATTTAAATTCACTGAATCAAATGCTATGTTTTATTTATTACACATAAATATAATTGGGATCAAGTTGTCATATAAAATGAAAAAATAAGTATCTATAATCAGCCCAGATTACATTTGAAAAATGTGCAATTAGAATAAAGATACTCTGTTTTATGATCATCTGGTTGCATAGTATAAATGGATGTATTGGTACAATGTGCCAGGAAAATTATCATAAACTTAGGTAAGGAGTTCATCCTGAAGGGGGTTGCTGAAGCTTCTTCTGTGTATAAGTGTTTTAACCTTAGGTTGACGTATGACACACGATAATGGTAGAAGTGTATAAGAAGTCTTTCATGTCCATCATGAGGTGGATTTTGAGATGGTTGGAATAATGCTTTATTGTTTTTGGTTATTACAAAAGATGAGGAGTGACCGCCACAATTGCTTGTGTCGGTTTTCTACTATAAAGGCTGAAGAAAGACTGCATCTCTTCAGTCAACGTTATGCACTGCTGATGTGTGATTCTTGCTTGCAAGCAATAAAGAACTTCCAGACTAGAAAATGAATATTATGTCTAACTTGTTCTTCAGATTTAATGGCAATCTGCCCACTAAGCGCCTGCTACCACAAATGTAGCTATTTGTCGTAATAAGCAACATTCATTATTTGACCTATTCGGACATTTTTCCTACTGAGTATTGGCTCAAATGGTCAAAGAGTCATTACAACATCATTAGATTTAATGCTCTGTATATTTCAAGCACAAATAACAGGGTCTTGATCCAAGTTACAAACATGAACAACAACCATTTCTCATGTGTCTCACCTTGTTATAACAGCTGACAGCGGTTTTGGGTCCTGATCCCCAGAACCCAGAGCTCCTGTTTGTTCTCACTCCAGCTAACAGTGCCAGCTCTGACCTGTGTGAAGCCCCAGGTTAGATCTGAATAATGCAGGAAGAAATCAACCCTGACACTTTCACTAACTTAACCACGACCGAGAGTTGTTTTCATGTTCAAGTCTTGTCAGGTTAAGTCTCGAGTCACATCTCAATTCCTCCGGGACAAAAGAAATTAATTAGAAGATAAATAAACACTTGGGTGACAGAGATGAAGAGTTGGTAGTTGGGGGGTTGTGGATCTGATCATATCCTATTAACTGTGAAAAGCTGGAACTCAAACTCTTTACTGGCTGTAGATTTATTTACAACGGGAATAGTTTTGCATCGTTACAGCCTTTGAATATTCAAGGAAATTACACATGCCTCGGCAAAATGGGCGACACTCACAGATTTATTGCATGTTAACTGGTTTGGAAAATTTGATTAAATGGAATTTCCACTGCCCAAGTTCAATATCATCTACAGTCAGTGATGCATTATGAGCTAATTTCGTGGTCCTCTGTTTTAAAAGAGTCCTATGTCAAAATCTTGTGTCAGAGCTTCATTATTCTATTTTAGAATGTGCTCATGCGATTTGTATTCCCAGTTGAGCTGTTTTTGGTCAGGCTAGCAGCTTATCAGTTTATCTCCACTTCTGAAATATACTAGGGAATAGAGTCACATTACTTTTTGTACAGACATCCATGGTCCCCAGACATTGAATCAATGACTTTGTTGATCCAAGGTTTTCCTCTGCGCCACCATGAGGTCGACTCTAAATCTTGTTAATGAAATCAATTAATGGGAACAACGGGGTACAAATGCATCACGCAGAGAGTGGGGAGAGCGGGGTCAACGGAGGCCAGCTAATCGTTGCCTCTTCCCCAGCTCTTTAGAAATTACTCAAATCAGTTTACTTCGTGTTTCATTTTCACCATTTTTTTTTTCAAATTGCTCCAGGGGGTCGCACCTGAATGGAGGAGGACCAAAGTACATTGTATGTTTATCAAAAATGACATCTTTGGTCTCATTTAAAGTCAGTAATCTAATCAGGGCACAGCAGACAGAACCTGGCTCAGATGAGTCGGCTGTAATTCATAATCACAGGCTCCTGTGCTCCATCCAATCATCACATATTCATCTGCAGTATACAGTCTCCCACCTCTGTGACGCCCCACATCTACTCAATATTCTCTCTCTTAAGATTTGAACAGCTGTCCGTGCTTTTGATATCCAAATGCATGCATATCACGTCCTGTATATACTGTGATCCAAATCCAAGATGCACTTTCTCTTTTCTTTTTTTGCTTTACATTGAAATGGAAATGGATTATCATTATTTAATGCATGTATCTCAGCTTTTCTGCAGCATATTGCATCATAGGATCACTGGGATCATGACTTGTTTTTACATTCATTCTCAACAGACTTGGATAAAATTCATGATTTGAATATCCATTCATGAACCCACTGAAGGCCTTATGAGGTTGAATAAGTGGAAGCGTCACTAAATATCCAAACAAACCAGTTGATATGTTGCCATTCAGAGCCTGGAGTTCATAAACACTTTGGTTATGCTTTGATTACATGTAAGGTCAGAGCGGTGGACCTGAATCCTTGAGATCTGCAACTGTAAAGATTCTTATGCAACAATATGGCTGCTATTCTATTTCAGTACATCCGCATATGACCTTTGTATATGTCATCATTCCTGCACCATGAAATCAATGGAAACAGTCCGTTTTGTGCCACTTACACGGCTGGCATAAAACATCCATTTCCTGCACTTGATATTTAGATAAACATATGTGTATTACAGGTTGAAGCTGCATAGCTTTCACACACCGGCTCAACAACAAGGCCAGCTTGCCCTTCACCAATAAACATTTTAGAAGAGAGATAGGGACCAATAAGGTGATCCATCTTAAGGGCAGGCTGTAAGCACTGTGCCACAGAGGGCCAAGCACACTTATCTCCTCTGAAGGGTTACCCAGCAGCAGCAGCAACAGCAGCAGCAGCAGCAGGGAAACTGCAAATTTTAGACAGTTGGTAGCAGAATAAACCCAGCTCAGTTTCCTCTCTGGCTTACTGCAACTTCAGTGAAACACTATAACAAGGAGATTAGCAGGAGTAATAGGCACAGGAGGCCCGTTAAGCTTTGGATTTCTCCACACGTCGACGCAGTGTCCATGGAGCTGTGGTGAGAGGGACTTCCTCTGCATTCGAAACATTTCCACACTCTTGTCTACTTTCGCAGCCTTTCTACAACCAAAAACAGGACAACAGTGTAAGGAATAAACATGGTGATCATCCTAGTGTGTCTTGTTGTGACTTTCCACTTCCTGCCTTTGTCTCTTTCCCACCTGTGTTTCATTTAACTAGTCCCTGTATATTTAAGCCTATGTTTGTTTTTTTCTCTAAGTCTTTTTCAGCACATCGGTTTCCCCATGCAAGTCCTGCGTCTTCTGTGTCTCTTATCGGTTCCCTCCTCCTGTTTTCTTCTCGTGTTTTACCTGTGTTGGCTGCTGGTGTCCTTGTGTTTTCTTGGTTTGATTACTTTCAGCTCTTGGATTATTCCTTTTTTGTCTCGAGCCTTTTTCCGCCTACCTTTTTGTTGCTTTTTTGGATTTTGTGGACTTCAGCTTTATTTTGTTAAAGCTTGATTTTTGTTCTCTCGACTGCATGCCTCTGAGTGTCTCTGCATTTGGGTCACACATAATAATAGTATGTGGTAAACTGCAGAACTGAAGTGTTGTGAATAGCAACGAGACTCTGGGCATTAAAATAAACTCTCTTGTAAACGTTGCATTTTGAGGAAAAGAATAAAGCTGAAACAGACAAGTTAGATGATTAAAAACAAAGGAAATGAGCTGCGAAAGGTCAACAGGTTAAAAGTCACCAACTCTAATGAGAAATTCGCAGAGTCGGCAACCCTGAACAGGCCTTGTAACACCGGACGGAGCTTTGCAATTCAATTCAGTCTCAGTACTTGAACTCGGACTTTGGAGCACTTATAATTTGAGCAGCGCACTAAAAGTTAACCTTTGGTGGCTTTTACGCTTTTTGCAAGTCATGTTCTCTGTTTGGCTTCATCGTGATTGTGATCTTCGATGTCCAGTGAAGAGGTCTGAAGCTGACTGTGATGCAGGAAAAAAAGTGGATTGCTCAGTCGAGGGAGCAGCTGGCACAAGTGGAGCAGCTCAGGTGAGGTTTTGTAGAGTGATGGTACAAAAGATTGTGAGATTGATCAGCAGTCAGGGCCTGGCAGGCTTTGTACGAGCATGTCGTGCTGAAGTGAGAGCTAAAAACTCTCAATTTATCAGTCAGTCCTCATTCAAATCCTCACCTGCGGTCACACGCTTTGAGCAGTGACAGAGAGAACAAGATTGCAAATACAAAGGGATTGTAATGAGGTTTAAGTCGCTGGGTGGCTCGTCTATGTTAAAGAGAGCTCAGTGATTCTGGAAAACATTGAGCCCCCTTTGCATTGTGAGGAACGAGGTGAGGTGGTTCAGGCATCTCATGAAAATGCCAGGTTCTGTTCGGATGTGTCCTCAGGCATGACCAACCGGGGAGAACAGACCCCGGACACACATGAGGAATCACATTTCCCATCTCTCCCGAGACAGACGACGGAGCCCTCCAGAGGAGCAGGACCAAGACCATTTGTGTTTGCCATCGCCTCGAGTCAGATTGATTATCTTTTATCTTAATTAAGTCTTCTTGATCCTGTTTTATATTTCTAAAACTTCACTGACAAATGGTTGAACCTTCCCACAACCTCACTGTCTCGAGCTGTAACTTAGTTTCGTCTTTGCCCGGCTCTGAACTGCTCGTACTCTGAAATTGATTTCTTTCTGTCTGGAGATCAGAGCATGCCATGTCCTCGCCTCTGCAATCCCTTCTCCTTTTCTATATTGACAAACCAAGGGCAAAAAGCAAAAAAAGGGGCTCATCTTTCTCTCCCTTTATGTGCTATCAATTGAAGAGCAAACTGAAAAGGAAAGCTGTGAAATGACTTTACCCAATTTTATTGCTCTATAATGAGTAATAAGATTAAGACAACAATAACTATTGTCATTCTGACTCACAGTTGGACACAAATTCATGGGTCGTGAAATCCAACACTCAGATAAAACTTTTCTTTTCTATCCACATAGACAGAAGGTTTTCTTCAGCTAGCATCATTCTCATGAGGTACAGTAATTATTTCTCACTCAATTCTCAGCATCCCGCCCGGCCTTTCTGGATGTTTTGATTTTTTAGAACTGGGTCACCTCTAAAGTGATGAAAGTAATTAAAAGTACCCAAACAAAAACTGGCTACTGACTCTCATTCCAGTTCCATCTATATTAATGTAAAGCTTGGCCTTAGAAATGTGAAGTGACCATAAATTTGTCATGCCCTCATTCTAGATTAATTTGAAATTAAAGCTTCAGAGGCAACACAGATTGAGACGGTTCTGTGAAGTCCATTTACAAGGAATTTCTAAGCAGCATAAAAACATTCATTAAATGTTTCAAACACACTCTAATGTATCTGTATGCAGTGGCAAAGACATGTGACAGAACTGGTAAGCAATTTCTTATGTTAAGTTATATTTTGTATTATTATACATATGTTTTACTGTCATTCATTATCTTTTTATTCCCCAACATCCATCTTTAGGTGACTGCAGGCATTCTTGTTGTTCTTGAAAAAGGTATTAAAGGAGCAGTTTACCCAAGTACGAAAATTCAATCACTATCTACTCACCCACATGCCGATGGAAAGTCAGGTGAAGTTTCATAGTCCACAAAATATTTCTGGAGCTTCATGGCACCAAAAAATTAAAGCATTTTCCTAAACAACTGAAGTGGATGAGGCAAATGTGAAAAAACAAAAACAACTAAACGATGGCTTCAAATCGATCAAGAGCCCAAATTGATTTAAAAAAAAATGTTTTTCTTTGAAGTACAGTCGAGCTCAGGCACCCACCTCTGATTGGGTCCGTGCTCACGCTCTTAGCTTATCAGCTACAGTGAAGACTTTGGCTTTAAATCGCGTGTAAATAATATATTTTCAAATCGATTTGGGATCTCCAGGCTTTGGAAGACTTGGTTTAAGCCAAATGCCTGTATAGAGCAATTCATGTTTTTTATTTTCATTTTAAAACTAGTCCCCATCTACTTCACTTGAGAATGCTGCATAACTGTTTTGATGTGAGGCTCCATAAATGTTTGGTGGATTACAAAAAATTCACTTGACTCTCCTTCAGCCTGAGGGGGAAAAGATAATGACTGAATTTTCATTCATGGGTAAACTGCTCCTTTGATAAACACTTGTATCTGCTTACATTACATGACACTGCTATAAACCATTCACAATCCATTAAACGCTTATATCCTCTTTCTTAAATGCGTAAAATTGTCCCCCCTATTTAGCATTCATAAAGAGTACGCAAACATCTAAACTGCTTCCGAAGTTTTCTCTTTTTAATGAGCTTTTGTCTGTGAAAGGGAAAAGGGCTTCATGAATCTCAAAGAATGTGTGCTGCAACATCAAACAATCTTTCATTGTTTCTGTGAGAAATAAAGGAAATAAAACTATTTCAGCGTGTGGTTCCCAGGTAGTAAATAAAATTACTCTGCATAAAATTGGTTCGCTGCTCTTTGAGAGAGGAGATGGATCAAAAGCTATCACACAAACTTCAAAAGTAATCAATTAAACCAATGCAAATAAAAAAATAATGGGTTTCTGATGGTAATGCAAAAGGGCTTGTTCATTTGGATGCCTGTCATCAACAGCTCGGAAAATAAGGGAGGAAGAATACTTCATTTCCATTAAAGAGCTGATAATTATCCTTCATAAGCAGCTCTCCAGGTAAGTAGAGCAAACGGCAGATCCCATCAAAAATTCAGCTTCACCTGGTTTATTTTGAGTGTTTTTGTTTGAGCGAAGGCAGCCTGCCAATTTCTTATGAATCTCACAACCCACACGCCCCTGAAGTGTGCGTGTGCGTGTGTGTGTGTGTGTGTCATTGAGAAAGGGGATGCGTGTGAATGTGGGGAAGGCGGCGTGTTGCACATGTGTCTAGCGTGTGTCTATTCGGTGAAAGGAAGAGGCAGACAGGTGAAAAAGAGAGATGGGGAAAGAGCGAGACATGTCGCAGCACCCTCAGGACGTCTCTTCTTTCTGAGCAGCTGTTGTCTGAGAGCTGGAGGCAGCACTGCGGCGCCCTGTCAACTCCTTCTCCCACGGAAGCCCCCGTGCATGCAAAGCAGGCTCAGGCTGCCCTCTCTCCTTGGCCACGCTTTTTTCCGCCCCTTTTTTGTCTCCCCGTATATAACAAACACCTCCTTATTCCC
>OMLP01019193.1:11181-24304 GCA_900302685.1 Spondyliosoma cantharus
CCCCCTCTTCCCCCCCCCCCCCCCCCCCCGAGTCTTTATTCAAATCAATTTCAAGCCATCTAACGCACTGCGCCCCGAAATAGTTACAACACACACTAACACAGCGCGCGGCAATTGAGACAATTCTGCGGGAAAGAACGTTTCAAGGGCAGAAACTGATAAAGAAAAGAAAATCTATTGTTGATTTTTCTTCAGACCAGATTGATTGTGCACTATGGGATGCATAAATCCCCTGCACGGGAAAAAAAATACATTCAAATGTTCTTCTCTTGTGTTGGAGGTCAGACTTACAGAAAATCAAACCATTTAAAACTGTTTTTAAGCCTCATTACTTTTCACTGACAGCAGTTGAACCAGTTGCTTATAATTTAAATAGCTTAGTGTTAAAAAAAAGATCCAAACCACATCTACATGATAGTCAGTTATTTAACATTTGCAGACTATAAAGAATATAATCTTTGACCTTGTGCATTTCACTGCTTTTAAACTCAGTTTTAAAGATATACTCTATATGTAGTGGAGCCAATTAAAAACTGATCTCCAACTTCCTGAAGTTGGCATCTTCCCCGAGAGCAGTGTTGCTTGAAACATCACGATTATGGTGCTTTAAATGAGTGGATATTGGAGCCCAGCAGTGTGCGAGCTGCCTTTTTGTTTCATGTTTCAACTCGCCTGAGGGCCCACATCCCTAAGGGCTCCAAAATCCCCCCAAAAATTAATTGGTTGTAGATAATTTGAGACATATTCCATTTTTCTGAATTTGCACAACCAATACATAATATCAAGCAGCGTTACACAGCCTTCGTTCCCACATAGCTCCAGGAGGGATCAACAGCTGTCCTCATGTCACTGTAGGCGGCTCACTCGGCCCTAAATCATCGCTGTTATTGGATAATTCCAGAAGAAGTTGAATGTGCCACAAATTATACATGAAGAGTAGACAGCACACTGTAAAACCACACACATGGTGGCACTATGACTAAGACTCACAGGTATGACCAGGATTGGTCTGTTAATAACTGCATGAAGTTAGAGGCTGGTTGGATGGAAAATAGCAGTTATTTCCACCTCCTGTTTCGCTCGGTTAAAATGGTTTACCATGGTGATCCACTTTCAACACATCAACAAAAGTGACATTGTAAACATCAAGTTTGCTGCGTATTGGTCAGTGTTCAATGTCTTGCCTTGGAAAGGCAGCCCAAAACTCAAAAACGTTGGCATCATGAAAGTCTTTTTGTCTTCAATGAGCAATTTTAAGGTGGATTCAAAGTGCTTCAAAGGTGTCAAAAAAGTGTGTAAAGGCTAAAGGTAATTAAATGGCTACTGACAAGCCCTTCTGCAGAATTAAATTGAAGTATTTACCACTCTGACCATGGTTTTAAAGGGTCATGATTTTCTGAGCATCCACTCAAAAGTGGCAAAAGAATAATCATAATATCAACAAATGCAATACACAGAGAGGGATTATTTAACATAGGATCGATCTAAACTAAAGGCAATCAATCAATTCAAAATAATGTAGAAACTTAAACTCGAACTCCTCAGTATATATTCTGTGTCTTTGTTTGAGAAAGAAAACGTCATCTCTTCAACAGCAGACTGACACCAGAGTTAAGTTTCAAAATAAAAGATTGATGGGGGAAGACAGGACTCACAGCAGAGGAGGAGGAGGAGGAGAGAGGGAGAAGGAGAGGAGTAGGAGAAGCAGAGGAGGCGGTGTGTCTGCATGAACTGACTCTTCACTGCCCTCGAGCTGTCACAGTGTGAAACTACAACACCACCTGTAATGATGGGATGTTATAGATATGAACACGAAAGGTTCAAACAGTGATGTCACTGGTTGGTGTTATTCCAGCTAATAGGGAAAGTGAAAAGATGAAGCTCCATATCAATAATTTAATTCATTGACACAGTAAAGACAGTAACCATGGTGTTAGTGTGGAACTAACTCATACAGAAATTATCGTGTGTGATTACAGCCCTCCACTGGTCAAACACAGGAACTGTTCCTCTTCGTTTTTGACATCACTTCCAATTTAACACACCAATACTGAACATTTAGATGTAAATGTACTGTACACAAGTATTTCCATTTCCTCCTACTTTATACTTCTACTCTCCTACATTTCAGTACTTTTCACTCCACTACATTTTACATTAATCTGTCAGCCTTATGTTATGATTACTTTACTTTCCCTGCACACCCACACAGTTGTTTTCAACCACTCCGGCTGAATAGACCTCTAGGCTATCTTCCTTAAAAATAATTACTGGGTACATTTCCCTGCCCCAACAGGTACAACAACATTAACAAAGTGAATTAAAAAAACACTCTCAGTCAAGTGTCTGTTGACTTAAAGGGACAGTTCAGTTTACCAGTAGTGCTAATTCATCTGGATTGTTTTGGTGTGAAGTGCTGAGTTTTGAAGATATTGGCTGTACAGATGTCTGTCTACTCTGGATTATAATAGAACTAGATGGCTCTCAGCTTGTAAAACTCCATACAGCAGTAGCTGCAAAGGCTACTGCTGTATGGTCTTCACTACTAGTCCAGACAGGTATTGAGGTATAAGTGCACAAAGAAGGTGTGTACTCTGAAATGCCAGTTTGGTACCAATCCAACTCTTTACAGGTTGGAGTTGTTTTTCTACAGGTGAAAATGAATTTTATTCTGGCAGACTTGTTTTACCTGTGAGGACCTCACAGGTTCTCACAGTTACGTTTGATCCTGTGAATAAAGCTCAGAGTGAGACTCAGTCCAACCACAAATACATGCTTTCATAGTGCTGTGAGGACTCACACCCTCCCTGACGAAAGGAAAGAATCAGTGTTACCTCACTTCATCCAATGGTACTTGAACTCAATGCAAAGGATAAAGTGCCTTTTCCACGCAGACCTGCTGAGGACAGAAGAGAACTGTACATGGTTGAAGTTCATGGCTTAAAATCCCGTAAGTGGAGCTCTGATTGGTTGAGATGATTTCTGTTCACTGTTATGCCATTGATTGTTTTGTTGGAGTCAAGTCTTTCACTGATGTGGAGGGGCATGATGTTGAGCACTATTCAGCAGGGATCAGAGTCTGTACTATGGGCTGAAAGCTTACCTCAGCCTTTCTTACTCACCAAACGCACAGCTGAGAAATTCCTCTCACCTGCAGATTTCAATCCTTTTAATGGTCAATGTCTAAGATATGGTCAGAATTTTTGTTTCAAGGTGACTCCGCCTTTCCGAGTACCTGACAAACTGTAGTCAAGTATAACGTTACTCCCTCGCTCTGATACTTTACTGATATAATAAGCTCATTAGCTAATTAGCTAGCTACAGCCAAAGCTACATTAAAATGTATAGTTAGCAACAGTTGTGGGTTACTCGATATGCTGCCCCTTATATTTTGAGCTACCTTTGAATTTGGGCCTTACTTTACAATGTGCACCTTTAAAGGTTATATTGATATTGTATGTAGTCAAATCATCAAAAAAGTAGAAGAAGTAGCAGAAGTAGCAGAAGTAGCAGAAGTATCTCCTTTCCCTGAAAACAATAAAAAAAATGTTTGCTAGCTAGCAACATGAGCTTTAGCTAGTGTTAGCAATATCAGCTCCTTGGTGTTATAATTGATTAGTGCGTGAGCTCTCCCAGCAGGCTGTTGTGTTTGTGCGAAGGTGTGGACTCTGCTATGAATCAGTACGAGGACAGAGACGAAGAAGTCCCTCCATTTAAAACCACTCTGTGTGGGGAACATGACACCCAGACCAAAGCTCGGAGGTGAGATGAGGATCTTTAACCATCCAGGACTCTTCTCCATGTCAGAATTCAGCACTCAAATCACTCCACAGACATTATTCACACTCAGAGCTCTGTGTTTGTTGTGTTGAAGACTAATGCGGCAGCACACACCAGGTTCTCCTGGTCCTGGTCCTGAACACAGCTGTGTGTCCATGAAGAGTGATGCATCTATGGAGCCTCCACTTGTTTTTAGGAAATCTGCTGATGGAAGGTAAAATTTTAAAGTGAAAAAACACAACATTTGTTGTCAGTGTCATATGTAAGAAAGATTTTTCTCATCTGTTTTTTTGTTTATCAAACATGCACATTTGTCTGTGCTGATTGTGCTTTAGGATCCACCAGCAGATACCAGATTCCACTGGACCTGGACCTGAACACAGCTGTGTTTCCATGAAGAGTGATGCATCAATGGAGCCTCCTCTTGCTTTTAGGCAAGCTGCTGATGGACGGTAACATTTTCAAACTCTTTTGTCACACCTCTCCAGATAGAGAGGGTGGAGACATGGTGTTGTTTAAATATGGAGACAAGAGAGCACATTTTCAGACTGCTGCTCCTAATGACAAGTGTCAATCTCAGTTGTTCACACAAAAAAATGGGTTTCCCATGCTGTTAAACCATCTATTCATTCATTCATTGTTGAGCTGTTTACTCAGAGAAGCTTAATGGTTCTTTGTCATTTTTACTCCCATTATCTTTAATTTACTCAGTCTGCTCGTCTGTCCCTGTCTCCAGCCACTTCTTATGTCTCTTAAATCGATAATAATTACTTAGGGACTCTCCAGACTCCATCTTTCCACTGGATGCCGTCAGACTTCTGCACCTGTCTCAGTCACCTGACTCCCATATCCACCTGCTCACCTGTTCCTCATTCCCCAATCACAGTATTTATACAAGCCCAACTCAACCTGTTTTCTGCCAGATCATCAATATTTCTTTGTGCCTTTGCTTTCAAGCTCTGAACTCTGAACCTAGACATAAACCAGATTCAGATTCTGAGGATCTAATTCCAAGGTTTCAGGGTCTAAGGACAGAGGATGTCGTATGCTGTCCAGAATGTAAAGACCTCTGAGGAAAATTGTGTTTCGTGATTTTGGGTTCTATAAATGAAATTTGATGGGACTTAACCCGGACCTTAGCCCTAATCTGTACCCTCTGCTTGCCTGCCAATATGTCCTACCTGACCCTATTCCTGTTTATTCTAGATCCTAAGATACTTCTGTTCGGCTCAAATTTGCAATGCCCGTCCCTTTTATCTTCACTTCATTAATAAATCACTGAACGCTTGCCTGTGTGGCTGGTTGTCTGGGTCCTTTTCCCTTGTTCCCTTTCCTCATCCGCCCAACAGTCTGGAAACTGCCCAGTACAATCAGTAGCTGGTAGTTCTAGGTGCCTTGCTCCAGGGCACTTCAGTAGTACAGTGAGGGACGGAGAGCTGGTTATGGTAAGGTCTATTAGAGCTGTTGGGTCTAAGCCCAACTGACTGGTGAAACAAAACACTGAGCTATAAGCTATATAGTTCTATGCTGTTGATTCGCAGTGGGATCAGCAAGACTAGTAAACCTCTAACACTACAAGAAGTCGTCTAATTCACCTTTCGTATCACTCATGGAACTTTTTCTTGTGTTTGTCTGTGTGTGGAAAAACATATTGTGAGCTAATTCTTAATGATTCCCCCACAGAGTTGACCAGGGCAGCTCAGAGGTTTCCAGTGACCAGTCTGCCAAACAGCATCAAACAACCCTGGACTCTATATTTATGGTCTGTACATGTACAACAAATTCTTTACATCTGTTCCATGCTGCCCTTTTTAGACCAGTCGCATGTCAGTATGTCCAACATGGATCTGGTGTTTGGTTCCATGATTTAGTTTGACAGTGTACCTCACAAAATGTTGTTTTCCAGCTGCTAGAGGAGAACATTGTCACTTTTGTAAAGAGGGAGTTGAAGAAAATCCAGAAGGTTCTGAGTTCAGATTACCCACTAGAGAGTCATAGGGAGGATGAGGAGGTTTTGGATGGTGAGAATGAAGAGCAGAGGAGGAGCAGCAGAGAGGAATTTCTGAAGATCACATTGTGCTTCCTGAGGAGAATGAAGCAGGAGGAGCTGGCTGACCTTCTACAGAGCAGTAAGAGGATTTCCCTGGAGATTAAACATACTTAAATAATGGGACATTTACTATTGTCTCAAAAGATAGACTCACACTATGAAGAAATTAAACAATTAAATATTTTCTTTACTTTGCTTTTTTGATCTACTTTTTGTGTGTTTGTTCAGGATATCCTGTTCCAGTTTGTTTCCAGCATAAGCTTAAATCCTACCTGAAGGAGAAGTTCCAGTGTGTGTTTGAGGGGGTTTCTAAAGCAGGAAACCCAACCCTCCTGAATGAAATCTACACAGAGCTCTACATCACAGAGGGAGGCACTGGAGAGGTCAATGATGAACATGAGGTTAGACAGATTGAAACAGCATCCAGGAAACCAGACCGACCAGAAACAACGATCAGACATGAAGACATCTTTAAACCTTCACCCGGAATAGATCAACCAGTCAGAGTTGTGATGACAAAGGGAGTGGCTGGCATTGGGAAAACAGTCTTGACACAGAAGTTCACTCTGGACTGGGCTGAAGACAAATCCAACCAGGACATACAGTTCATATTTCCATTCACTTTCAGAGAGCTAAACGTGCTGAAAGAGAGAAGGTACAGCTTGATGGAACTTGTTCATCACCTCCTTACTGAAACCAAAGAAGCAGGAATCTGCAGATTTGAAGAACTCCAGCTCGTGTTCATCCTTGATGGTCTGGATGAGTGTCGTCTTCCTCTGGACTTCCATAACAATGAGATCCTGACCAATGTTACAGAGTCCACCTCAGTGGATATCCTGCTGACAAACCTTATCAGAGGTAAACTGCTTCCCTCTGCCCGCATCTGGGTAACGACACGGCCTGCAGCAGCCAATCAGATCCCTCCGGAGTGTGTTGACAGGGTTACAGAGGTCAGAGGGTTCACTGACCCACAGAAGGAGGAGTACTTCAAGAAGAGATTCAGAGCTGGTCAACAGGCCAGCAGAATCATCTCCCACATCAAGACATCACGAAGCCTCCACATCATGTGCCACATCCCAGTCTTCTGCTGGATCAGTGCTACAGTTCTAAAGGATGTGTTGGAAACAAGAGAGGAAGAAGAACTGCCTCAGACCCTGACTGAGATGTACGTCCACTTCCTGGTGGTTCAGTCCAAACTAAAGAACATCAAGTATGATGGAAAAGCTGAGACAGATCCACACTGGAGTCCAGAGAACAGGAATATGATTCTGTCACTGGGAAAACTGGCTTTTGAGCAGCTGCAGAAAGGCAACCTGATCTTCTATGAATCAGACCTGACAGAGAGTGGCCTCGGTATCAGAGCAGCCTCACTGTACTCTGGAGTGTTGACACAGATCTTTATAGAGGAGAGAGGACTGTACCTGGAAAAGGTGTTCTGCTTTGTCCATCTGAGCGTTCAGGAGTTTTTGGCAGCTCTTCATGCCCATCTGACATTCATCAACTATGGTGTCAATCTGCTGACAGATGAACAAACCTCTCAGAGGTCTGACACACAAACAGACAAATCAGCAGACACACACTTTTATCAGAGTGCAGTGGACAAGGCCTTAGAGAGTCCAAATGGACACCTGGACTTGTTACTCCGCTTCCTCCTGGGGCTTTCAATGCAGACCAATCAGACCCTCCTACGAGGTCTGCTGACACAGACAGAAAGTAGCTCACAGATCAATCAGGAAACAGTGCAGTACATCAAGAAGAAGATCAGTGAGAATCTGTCTCCAGAGAAAAGCATCAATCTGTTCCACAGTCTAAATGAACTTAAAGATTGCTCTCTAGTGGAGGAGATCCAACGATCCCTGAGATCAGGAAGTCTCTCTACAGATAAACTCTCTCCTGCTCAGTGGTCAGCTCTTGTCTTCCTCTTACTGGCATCAGACAAAGTTCTGGAGGTGTTTAACTTGAAGAAATATTCTGATTCAGAGAAGGCTCTCCTGAGGCTGATGCCAGTGGTCAAAGCCTCCAACAGAGCTCTGTAAGTACAGAATGGCTGGATTTGTTTGCCACAGTTTAAATAGTCTGCTATATTCTCAAACAGAAAATTTGTACTTTTATTTTCCCTTCTCTGTTATTTAGACTTAGTGGCTGTAACCTCACAGAGAGAAGCTGTGAAGTTCTGTCCTCAGTTCTCAGCTCCCAGTCCTCTAGTCTGAGAGAGCTGGACCTGAGTAACAACAACCTGCAGGATTCAGGAGTCAAGCTGCTGACTGCTGGATTGAAGAGTCCACACTGTACACTGGAAACTCTCAGGTCAGGATTCATCAACCGTTTCAACTGACCACCATATCCCTTTATATATATGAATAAGGTCTTTAGTTGTGATTCCTGTGCACTAACAAAATGTCCTGCTGCTGTTCGAATCAAAGTTCCAGGGAGGAATGTTTTCAAATGTTCAATTCAATCAAGCTTTCGGAATGTTTTCAAACAATTCAATTCAATGAGCAAAAAAAAATCTGCATAAAAAAAATCTATATATTTTTTAACATACTACAATAAAAAGTTTATAACATACAACAAACCAAAAAAGGTTTGAGTCTTTCTTTCAAATGCACACACTAGTAAGACCAAGTCGGACCAAGGAGATACTGATGCTCATGCTATCTCCTGCAGTACTGCAGTAACCTTCCAGCCCTCAAAGTGCCCTCAGATAATGTAACCTATTGTTTTGTGTGTTGGCAGGCTGTCAGGCTGTCTGATCACAGAGGAAGGCTGTACTTCTCTGGCATCTGCTTTGAGCTCCAACCCCTCCCATCTGAGAGAGCTGGACCTGAGCTACAATCATCCAGGAGATTCTGGAGTGAAGGTGCTGTTGGCTGGATTGAAAGATCCACACTGGAGACTGGACACACTCAGGTATGAAGAGGCTGGACAATCAGTCTGGTAAAGGAGGAAGAGCTGGATTTTTTCTGTCAGCCTGGCTCTGTGGTACTGTACCAATTTCAGCATACTTTCTGCTTTACTTTGAGAGACAAGAGTCATTATGGCACAAGAGATTACTTGTCAGGACCAAAACACAGGTATAAACTCTGACAAACTCAATGTAGTGTACACTAACTGCACAGCAGCAAACAGCAGATGGACACATTTAGTGAGGAGTTAATATTGTAGAGCATAAATAAGAGAAAATAATTATTTGATTAGAGAATAAAAAAACTCTGTATGTGTGCCAAGCATTGTCAATGGTTACATGCTGAAAGAGGTCTGAACCTCTGGTCTGAACCTCCTCCTCTTTTCAGGTTGGAGCCTTTTGGACTGAGATGGTTAACACCAGGCCTGAGGAAGTGTAAGTGTGTTTTTAATTTGATTAATACAAATAAAGCAGCACACATTCGACCATCTTCAAATTGTAACAGCACTCAGTCCAAAATGTTCTCTCCATCAGATTCCTGTGAACTCACGCTTGACCCAAACACAGTAAACAAAAAGATCAAACTGTCGGACAACAACAGGAAGGTGTCACATGTGGATGAGGAGCAGTCATATCCTGATCATCCGGACAGATTTGACTGGTGTCAGCTGATGTGTAGAGATGGTCTGACTGGTCGGTGCTACTGGGAGGTTGAGTGGAAAGGAAGACTTCATATAGCTGTTACTTACAGAGGACTTAACAGGAGAGGGAGTGGATATGACTGTCTGTTTGGATGGAATGATCAGTCCTGGTGTCTGACCTGCTCCAAGGGTTGTTACTCTGTCTGTCACAACAATAGAAGAACATCCATCTCCATCTCTTCTTCTTCTTCTTCTTCTTCTTCTTCTTCCTCCTCCTCCTCCTCTTCCATCTCTTGCAGAGTAGCAGTGTATGTGGACTATCCTGCTGGCACCCTGTCCTTCTATGGAGTCTCCTCTGACACACTGATCCACCTCCACACCTTCAAGAGCACTTTCAAGGAACCTCTTTATCCTGGGTTTGGGTTCTGGTCTGACAGGTCTGGTTCATCACTGTCTCTGTGTTCCTTGTAGAAGAGATACACTCTATCATTGCTCACCTGATAGTTCAGCCTGTACAGGATCACAAACAGCTCATAGTGAGCACCAACCTGATCCTCTTACTGTAAGAGAGGAAGAAGAGGGGGCTGAGAAAGGGATGCTTGACTGTAGCATCCTTGTGCGCACATGCATCCCTTTATTCCATGTCTTTCTATCCTTCCCATTTTATTGGAGCATCATTACTAACAGCTGAAGGGGTGGGGTGTATTTGGTCTCCCTAGTAACTTAATAACAGGCTTGTGGGATGCTTTCATGATATGGATCGGTCTTTTCACTTTGTATCAAGTGAATTGTTTATCACTGATATCTTGATCTGGATCAATGGATCATTACACCCCTGTAGTATAAATGTGTGTGTTTGTGTGTGTGAATGAATGTGGCATGTGTTGTGGGGGACTTTGAGTGGTCAGTAGTATAGAAAGTCCAGTGCAGGTTCATTTACCATTTGGAAAAATTTAAAAAGCCTTCAATAATATTCATATATAATATTCAATCTTCAATATTGGGGCATATGAAAACAACACATACATTCCACACAATTAATGTAAAGAGAATGAATTTATACAGAAGTATAAATACTAATGACATAGTAAAAACTGCAAAATAGAGGAACTTTAATGCACATGCACTGATATTTCCCTACAATCAGAAAGTGGTGTTACATAGTTAACAACATGCTGCCACCATGTGGTGTAAGTGTTACATCATCTGAATAACATTTAGCACACAGCTTGTTTCACTTTTGTTATTTTTGTGATCCACATGCAGCTGAGTTATGTAACACGTTTCATCTGAAGCTTCAAATTTGAGACAGCCAACCAGACATCAAGCTGTGATCATTTATGGAAACTTTTCACTCATCACATTGTGTTTCGGTACATTTTCAAATTGGAGTTTTGTGTAAGGTGCAATACAAAATCAAACAAGATCAGTAATAGTATAAACTTTTGAATACAGGATTTCTTTTTAATAAAATCTCACGTTTGACAGGCAGGTTTCACTGAGTGACTGACGTCTCCAAGATTACACAGATGTCTTGAGATGATTTTTATGTTGTTTTTTGACTAGAGAAAGACATTGTAGCTCATTCCTCATGTTTGAGGTGTTCATGCTCTTAATTTAACTGTGACACACTCAGGGGAGGAACCTGCTACTAACTGCAGACTCCTGTGGTTTTTAGCATTCACACAGTGAAGTTTCAACTTCAGGCCACACCCCATTTACTGATCACAACAGGTCTGTTTACAGGAAAGAAAAACCTGAAGTGAAACACTCCTGTTGGTTTAAACCGATGCAGTGACAAGTTTCTGCCTGAGGCTTCAATTCTTTAATAATTACAGTCATGTTTCTTTCCGTGTTGTTTACAAAAGTGAGTCACTTTGGGTCTGACAGTGGATGCAGGTTGTCAAGCTCTGATCGGGAAGTTTTGACATTGTGTCCATTCATTAAACTCAGATCAGAAGTTAAAACTTCCTCTTCTTTTTGAAATACAGTGAAAATGACATTCAGTTGGGAGTTCTAACCACAAACATTTCGACATCCATTTAAGATGCAAGAAGTCTAATGCAACCATTAACCCCACATGACATAATATCTATTCAGCAGCAGCAAACAGCAGATGACAAAAAAATCTCACCACAATGTCCATTTAGTAGTTGTCCAAGAGCTTTCGTATCAAGGTCAAGAATTATCTTTTAACCGCATATTTTATGCAAACATGGGCTAGAAATACTGGGCAAAAAACAATAAATATAGAACATCTGCATGTAAGATTGTTTTCATATTCTTGTAATGTATGACTTTCTATCACTCAAAATGCTGTGTTTCTGTGGCTTCACCATAACATCAGAAATATTGGTAACAGTTTAATTAAGGGGGGCACTAAAAGAGTAACTAATGGTCAAGTACTTATGAGTACTTAAATACAAAATGAGTACTAAATGAGTTGTTACTCGAGCCTCTCGGCTGCTTGTTCATAGTTAATCAGGAACAACTCATGAAGACAGTAGTCAGTGTTTCGACTCACACATATTTATGAACTTATCATTTCCTAACGATTCATTAATATACTGTTTTTTCTCCCAGTCAGTTCTCTAGTAATCTAAATCATATCCTATCTGGTGCAATTCCTGTTTGTTTTCTGTGCAATCTAATTTCTCTGTGCCATTATATTTATTTGGAGGTACTTTTTTGGTGTATTACTATGGTGGTGTATTATGGGTGCAATTATCACGTACAATTGTCTGTCTTGGTCAAATTTGAAAGGTAAATATAGAGTGTATAGACTTCATTTATTCATTCAATTTTTTGCTAGTAGGAGTAGTATTTGACTTTATATTTCTATTGTTCTGTTTGTCTTGTTTTTGTCTTGTTTCAGTGTTTTTTGTTATCACTCATTCACTGCTGTAAGCTGCTGTAAGCTGTTGTAACAAGTGAATTTCCACAGAAAGGGGAATGGTAGTCTTATCTTGTTATCTCTTATATTGATCATTATCTACCATTGGTGGACTATATCATAACTTTCTGCATGCTTGTGAAAACTTGTTTCTTGAAGTAAACGTCGTAAACAATGTCCTGTTTCTTAAAGGAGCCGTCCTGCTTTCATAACCCCTATTGAACGGTGGCGTATTACTCCCAGACTATAGTCATGCATCATATGACAAATGGCGACAGTGTGTCTCATCAACATTCCCAGGAAAGCACTCAGAAAATTATGAAATATCATACAAATGTAACCCTGTTTTCTTCCAGTCTCTTCTGGCTGTGGATAAATAGCGGGCTACACTTCTCATTTTCACTCTTCTTTTAATGATCACCAAAACGGCAAAATAGTACAAATATCGCTGACCTCATATGTCGGGGTTCACCACACAACCACACTTCTACCTCGATCAACATGGCAGACCACAAGTCACACCCATACCTGTCCCCACCAAAACAAAAGCATGAAGGAAACAATCAACCCACAGTCAAGGGGACACCAAGCAACAACCCAAACACTGTACATGAAAACACACAAATTAAAGTGCTACAAATGACAATGAAATATATAATGTAACAATAATATAATAATAATAATAATAATGATAATATATAAATATAAAAATAATAATGTATTTATCAGTACAATACAAATAATATACATAATAAACATATATAAAATATAATAATATATAAAAATAACCCAAAATATAAAGTGTACACTAATTACGGTTACACAAATATCAAAAGACACTGGAAGAAAGTCTT
>OMLP01019193.1:24324-41417 GCA_900302685.1 Spondyliosoma cantharus
GGAAGAAAGTCTTTAATTGTGCAGAAACAAGTGATAGGGGCCAGAGTGGCTGAGACAGAGACAAGGATCATCCTATTGCAAGACACTGTACCATCACAATGATTATGAAGTTATTTTAAAGTAACATAACAGTTACATAATGTAGCTTTAAAATGAGGTTGTATTGGTTTGAGCAGAACGTGACTGAAAACAGGTGGGTCCACCTGTGGAGCTGTCAGGGTTCATACGAGTGAAAGCAGTAAGTCTGCATAAATAACTATTGATTCAAACTTTCTGTGCAGTTTGATCTCTCACATGACATTTGAGCCTACTTGTGCACCTTTCTCTCTCTTTGCCCTCCACCTTCTGCTCCCTGCAGGCTGCACCACAAGCGGGTCACAGTCAAACGTTCGCAGCTCCTCGAAACATGAATAAAAGAGGTGTGCGTGAATAATTCAGACTGCAGCCTGTTGTTCCTAACTGTGTGTCGTCATCAGGACGGTAGTTGCGGAAGTGGCCTGCGCTGTTTTGCAGAGGATGAGACCTGCCTGGAGACGACGCGGGGACAGGAGGTGTGAGCTGTCGGGAAGAAATGGACGAGCCTGAGACGTGATCAGCTGATACCCGTCGCACGTCCAACAGTCTCTGTAAGCACACGTTTCTGGCCCGTGTCGGGGTCCCGTACAGACCGGACTGCGCTGAGAGAAGCTGTTTTGGTGGTATGGGTGCACTACAGTCCCTACCTGGTCATCCAGAGTACGCTGATCTGGCGGAGAAGACCGGCTGTGAGTAGTCGTCTTATTATCATTGGTTGCATTGACGTGAGACCCCTTGTGGTTTTTACAGACATCAGTGAGACACGTAGGAGGTGAGACAACATGAGCTCACTGCACCGGAAATAAGATATAAAGTCAAGTCTCTTAAATTCCGACCATTGAAACGTCGTGTCTGACGTGTTGCAAGCAAATAGATGAGTAATATTCCCCTTTAGTGTATATTTACACATGTCCAGCGTCTTTCATGTCTCCTTGGTGCAGCAGTGATGAATAATTTACAATGCAAGTTAATGGTAACTTTACCCAGTTGACAGATGGGGGTGTGCAGTTATTAATAATAGATCAGATTGAAAGCTTTGACAAAACAAGGTAACTCTGACAGACGCATGCCTTTTTTTCTCTATGTGCCACAATAGAATATTATTAACAGGTGATAGTCACAGGGTGGGACAACAACAAGTGGTTTACATAAAATATGAATATCCAAATCCGCCATCGAGTAAAACCCGCAAGACCTGTCACTATCAGATTGTCAGCAAACAGCTCACTCACCTAAATGACGGAATCATAAATGCCTTGTGTTTCTGAAGAGGCTTTTTGTCTCGCTGTTTTTGGAGGAAATCAAAGGATAAGTTCGTACGAAAATTAAAATTCAGTCAAGATCTGCTTGAAAATCATGCAGATGGAAAGTCAGGTGAAGTTTTCGCAGTCCACATTTTCAGAGCTTCACAGCAAAACAGCGTTGCAGCATTCTCTTAAACAACTCAACTAGGCGGGGGCCCTCCGAAGAAAATAACCCCCCATATCTGTTTGATAGGATGTTATTCTCGCTCTCAGCGCACGGTCAAGCTTTTGCACCCACTCCAGACGTGGTGCAGGCTGATGGTTTTTGCTTAGCAGCTACAGTGAAGATTTTGCGCTTATTAAAGGGTGTAAACAGCGTCTGTTCAGATCTATTGGGGAGCTCAGCCCTTCCAGAGATTTGGATAAAGCTGGATGAGCTGTAAGGAGCCATTTTTGTTTGTTTTTATGCTTTAAAACAAGTCCCCGTCTACTTCAGTTGTTTAGGAGAATGCTTCAACACTGTTTTGCCGTGAAGCTCAAGAAATGGTTTGTGAAACACAAAACTTTCCCTCAGCATGGTTTTGAGAAGATAATGACAACATTGTCTTTTTTTGGGTGAAAATATCCTTTAAATTTATACATGGTCAAGAATTAACTTCAGTCCACACTTCTGTTTTCAGTTTCATTTGAACAGATCAGCATCCTGCATAAAAGGTTCAAGCAGTTGAGCCACAATGAGCAAACTCTGCGGTAAGTTAGATTTTCATGATGTAGAGATTGATGTCAAGTGTTTTTTTCTTTCCTTGCCACATTCAGGTTTCTGTTCTGCTATTACAGAGCTCCAAAGTGCAACTATTTTGGTTGCACATGTGTCCAAAAATCTGTCAAGTGCGACTTAACATTTTGAGTGGTCGCACCTGTATTGTGAAGGAGAGATACACAAAGTATCAGCTAGCCAGCTAGCCCCTTGCTAGGCTAACTGAGCTACTACAGCTAGCAGATGAGCTGCCACACATTTTGTTTGGATTGCAAATTTGATGAGTGTCCATTTCTTACAAATTGCACCAGTAAAATGGCACCTATTCTTTCTCCCTCATTAAAAATTACAGAATATGTATAAATAGATAACCATTTTTCATTTCACTATTAAGAAAAAAGATCACAAGCAATGAATGGGAGAACAGCACAAACATTGTTGTACACAGTGGAGCTCAAACATTCAACTGTAGGAACAGGAAGAAAAACACATTGTTGACTGGAAGGGGATTTACAAAAAAAGGCTACAAAAGAAGTTAGCTCCAACGGTTTTCTTTTGAACTGGAAACCTGCTGAACAGGCTTTACGTTGGCACATATGGCTGACAAATGCAGTTTTGTGTTATCGTGACACCGAGTGCCACTCCTTAAAATCCCTCTTTTTACCTGTCAGGAGAGATCACTTCAACGAGATCCCAGATCTGTCATGCAATCCCATCCGCTCGCAGATCATAGAGGCCTTCTTTGACCAAAGGTACTGTCATGGTAGTTTTTGAACAAAAGCAACATGGAGTGGAATATAATGTAAGAATTTCCTTTCTTTTTCTGAAGAAACTTCCATCAGAATAGCGAGGGGAAGGTTCAGGAGATTGGCTTCGAGGAGTTCCTGGTGGTCATGTCCCATTTCAGGCCTCCGTCACTGCACATGACAGATGATCAGCGTGAGAGTGTCAGGAAGGAGAAACTGAGATGTGTGTCTTAAACAAATCACATGATCACATGCTCAACATAATCTGCGCCTGACACATGGCTCTTAGTTAAACTGGTGGTCTGTGTTTTTCTCTGCAGTTTTGTTCAACATGCATGACACAGACAACGATGGGACGATCACCCTGGAGGAATACAGACACGTAAGCTTCAGCTAGCTTCTGTGGATGAACCATGCAGTTTTAAAGCTTTATAGTGAATTTAAGTTGTCATATAACCAGTGAAGATTACAACAATCTCCCCTCACAGTCTGCATAAATCACCATGAGATTATCATGTGGGTTCGACTGCTATCTGTCTCCGTTTTTATCAATACAGTTTGATCATTTTCCGCTGAGTTTTGAAGGTGATTGAAGACACAGGTTCTCTCACATCCTATTTACACCCGGTATTAAAATGGGTTCTGTAATCTGTTTATTATCCACTGAATAATAAACAATTTGATCTTGCCTTTGCGTTAACATCTGGTAATTTTGAATGAGTTCTCGTTATCCTAATTTAGATCAGATCTCTGTCCTCCAGAACAAAACCTGTGTTAGAATAATTTGAGGACGCCCCGGACTCCATTTAAAAAAAGAAATCACAATTTTGTGAGTTGTTGAGTCAGGGGAAACTTTATGGACATTATGAAAAGCTGTCTATGATAAATCCTTAATTATGTGTCCCTTCTTTTGAATACAGCATATGTAATACATTGAGTATTTCCAGCAGTGGAGGGTAGGCTACTCTGTAACTAGAAAAATCTTATGACTTGTTAAGATTGCCAGATTAGCTGCACTGATGAGTGCAATGCTCACCTTTGCGCACCCATTTCTAACTATATTTCATTCATTTCACACCCATATTGCTTTAAGTTTTCGCAGTTTCTGTCAAATAGCTCATCTTTTTGCCGCTTTTCAGAAAAGACATTGAATGAGTAATTGGATGTGTGTCTCTCTCAGTTGTCAGATTGTGCACCTAACTGCGATCAGAACACAATGTGAGACAGACTACCATCAGATGTGGTCATACAGATCCGATCACATTCTGATGACAACACATTAACGCCTCGTTTCCACACAGTTTTTTTTCTGCCAGTAATTATAGAGGTATCCCCCTAGTGTTCAACAAGGGAAAATGCATTTCTTTAGAGACTGATAGAAACCCCACCGCTAGCATGAGAGAGAAGCTAGTTTTCAGTGTTGTAGCGTTATCCTAACTAAAATGACATCAGTAATACATAGTAACAAGGAAGTGAGGAGGTTGGCTTGCTAGGTGTTTCGCCAGTTTTGTGAAATAGTTTGTTACTCAGCGTATGGTAACGTTATGCATGCACTCTATAGGTTACATAGCTAGCATGCTACCAATGTTTACTCAAAAAAAGATTTGTATAAATATGTATTACATCAGCTGGTTAGCCAATTAATTTATGCTAACTTCCTGATTCAAAATTCGGTCTGATATCATTGAAGAATTTCAACGTATTAAGGCGTATTCTGGACAGAGATAAGCGGAGGGAGGAGACGTTTTTTTCAAACACATCATGGATTTTGTCATTGACTTGCACCCTCACACAGATTTGGACACGAGGCGTTACACCTTGCATTACTGTGCATTTTGTCTTAACCAGATAACGTGTCCATGTACAGATAGCATTTTAATACCAGGTGTAAATGAGGTCTAAGAGTCAGCTGCCTCCTTGCCACACACTTAATTGGTAGCTAATAAAGAAAGGGAGAAAGAGGTCTTGAAGTCATTGTAGTGAATTTTCATTCTAGTCTGTTGTTTTCACATCTGTGCAGGTGGTGGAGGAGCTGTTATCTCACAGCGGGGCACTGGGGAAGGACACAGCCAAAAGCATTGCTGATGCAGCCATGTTGGAGGTGGCCGGTATTTCAATGGGTCACATGGTATGTATGCTGTAAAATGTCAACTTAACGTCACATTACACTGTTTACGTGCACAACTTCAGTAACTTCACTTTTTCACGTACAGGAACCAGACGAATTCTACGAGGGGATCACATTTGAGCATTTCCTCAAGGTAGGTATGCTGAACACACACGATGATATACTGTATATATTTTCTTAAATCAGTTTCCTACTTGATTGCCATTCATTGGAAGTGTATTAAAATATGTGACTATAATTCAGATAGATCGTATTGAATGAAACAGGATTTCTGAGGACATTGACTTTATCAGCAATACACATTTTAGATCATGTAAAACTCTCTTTTCTTTAGTTGCTGAGCACCTTTGAAATTGAATCAAGAATGAACATTCGCTTTTTGAATATGGACACAACGACCTTATGTAAGTGAGGCTGGGACAACAAACTGTGCAGCAACTCTGGAAAAACCCTGAGGACGCATAATCATGGTTTCACTATAACTAACAATCGCTTGTTTTCTACACCAGTTTGACGCTTGCATTGAATATATGCCTTACATATGTTTGAATAACTATGCAAATACAAAGTAAATATGTATACTGCGGCTGTTATGGAGTAGTTTATTTGACTGTAAGCAATAATATGAAATAAGCAGTCAAATAAAAAAATCAGCCTGTAAGTAGCTCAACAAAGCAATAATCAAATATCCATGTCTGGAGTGGCAGACAGTATGACTATGCATGCAAATATGGATGCCTGAAGAAACTAACTTCAGACAATATTAATGCCATAAATCAATAACTGTCAATAATCAGGGACATAAAGTTTGTCTTTAAATAAATCTAGATGTGTCTTACAGTAGTAACGCAGTAGTTTCAAATGCCTTTTATCCATGTTACAAATACAACACTTGGTGCATGCTCTGCACACTGTGTTTGCACAATAAAGGAAACAGATCTACCGTTTAGTTTATGATGTGTGTTTATGATAAAAAGGAAATGGGTGTGCCGTCATGCAGGATTAAATGTTTAAAGGCAGCGTCTGATTACTCCTTATCAAGGAAGAGGAGGAGACAGAAGTCATACGATTATTTTAGTCAGATCCGTGTTATCTCTGTTCTGTTTTGCCTTATAAGGTCACAACTTTTTTAATAACACACACATATATTATTATTAGTCAAGGCGATTTTTAAAAAGTTTAGTTAATGCGAATAAAACACCATGTGGATGATACAAGACTTTTTCTCCTATAGAGAGTGAATGACTCATAGAAACCATATATAATCTTGTTTATCTCATGTATTTATTTATATATTTATAACTTCTCTTTTCACGCAAAGACATCACAACACAAGTTTTGTTGGGGTTATAGAAACTTATTTTCAGTGCACACTGTTTTGTGCTGAATTATGGCGTGAGTCCATCAGTGCATCATATAATCCCAAGAAACTGCCATGCTACAGGTACAACCACAGACCCTCTGTACTCCAACACATTATGCCACACAACTTTAAATCAGAAGTTAAGAGAGAGATAATCTTGTGGTGGGACATTGATGGGAAGTACACAAAGTGGGAAAACTAGCCATGTAAAAATGAATGCGAGTGGATTATAAACAGGGAGTCAGGAGCGAGCTGGTAGAGTGTTTACACTGTCAATCATATGCAATGACAACAACATCCTCAGTTGGATTCTGGCTGACCTATGTTGTCATCCTGTCGTTCTCACCATGTTTCCTGCCAGCTCATTCTGCCGTCATTGACAACGGATAAGCTGAAATAGCTAGTTTCCTTTTGAGGCATTTATTATGTCAGTTGCTTTATTTCCTGTGAATGCCAAGTGAGAGACTGTTTAAAATGTCCCAAAGATACCCATCAGCACTTCTTCTGATGCACTTTGACTTTATGTATTTAATAATAGGTATATACTGCCCTCCGCAGGTCAAACCGTGTAAAGCATGTTCAATGATAGTCCTATGTCATTTCTACGTAGTTCAGATCATGAAAAATGTGTGATGTAGTGGTTGAATGATCAGATTTGTCACTTTTACAGTTTGTCTCATTGTATCATTTCAAGGCTGTTACTTTGTAAAGCTTTACATGTTTTGCAATAAAATATGACATATGCAATGGTGGGACTGGTTTCTTATTATCAGTAGTTGTGTTTGTTGATAGATGATCATATTGCATGTTGATTTGGCCCTCTTTCTTTAGTTATGAGGAAAAATGTTACTTCAAATGTGCCACATGTGCCATCATATAACTGCAGGGTAACGAGTGTTTCCCATGGATAAAAATCACTGCAACTATTTGAACGTAAACTTGTGTTATTAATTTAGGGTTTTAATCCTTTAATCCTTTAAATTTCCTTTATAGTTTCTGTGGCTAGAAAAGATTATAATGTAGGAGATCCCATTGTAAAGCTTTTACTCAGGATGACATTGTCGGCCTGTAGGTCCTCTAGACTGAAATATTTTGCAGACTATTGGATGGATTGCCATGAAATCTATCACACATATTTAAGCTCCTTAAAGGACTCAATTTAACTGCATCAGTGAACCTCAGAATTGTACTGTAGTGCTACCATAAGGATGGCAATTTTGTTTTTATTGACATTTCTCAACAGCTATTGGCTGGATTTCCATAAAATTTGGCACAAACGTTCAAGTCCCCTTAAAATTAGTTGATTTCCCTCAGTCAGATCTATCTCCACCCCTTTTGACCAATCACAATCGTATTGGGTGGCACAGGATGCAGTGACAGGGTTCCTGCAAAATAGTGTCGGGGGGTTGAAATTGGCTGAATCCCTGTGAAAGAAAAGGTAAGAGCTGCTTGTTTGCTTCGGCCCATGAATTAGCGGTCAGGATGAATGTCAGCGTGTAGGTTGCTAGCTTGGCGGCTGTTGTTTCCTGTAGTGACGCCGATTTTGACACTGACAGTGGAAGGGAGGAGAAATGCGTGAAAAAAGCCGCCCAATGACAGGCAGATGACCACAGACTACATCTGGTGAGTCAGACTATTGAATGAGCTATCGCTGTCATCGGGTCGCGCTTTCACACTTTGGTTTCTGGTCAAATGCCTAGAAAACCAACCACAGCCCGTCAAGTTCTGTTGTACTCCGCGTTTAATGCTAGTTAGCACACGATAGCATGCTAACATGCTGAACTAAGATGGTAAACATGGTGAACATTGCTAACTGTTGGCATGTTAGCTTTGTCCCTTTGACCGTACGAGCATGCTCTTAGCTCACAGAGCTGGTCGGATAATGGTCCTGTTGTTACTCACCTTTAAATGACAATGTGGGAACAATGTGCTGCTTGAAAATCGTTAGCTTATTCAGAAAAGATACAACTTTTTTAACTCACTGACCTTGAACAGAAGTTTGACAAAATGTATACAGTGTATTGCAGTTGAGCAGAAGTTGAACAACAGACTCTGTCCACTTTTGTTGGGGGTTTGCATGTTTTTCCCTGTGTTGGTGTTGAAATTCTGCAAGATTTCCGTCAACTGGCCATAAAAATCATTCAGTCAGGTGGATAAGAGCGTGTGTGTCCACAGTGTCTGCGTTATCTCTGCAAAGTCTTGTGAAGCATGAGTGGGTAATTCACACCCACCATGTTTTACATTGTATGATGTCTAAAGATTCTTCTTCTATTCTTTTTCTGAAGAAGAGTGACTGTTGCCCGGAGGTACCCTCTGTCTTAGTGCTTTAAATAAAGCAGAGTTATAACAGGGAACTTGATTCATGACCTAGAGTGAATCCCCCATCTACTTCCAGTTCCCCGAAAGCTTGTGATCAGAATAAAGTTTAGATAAGCATTACTTCATTCACACAACAATATTTGGTTTCTATGTTATATCTATGTATAAAACGATGACAAGTTTGCATGCTGTGTCTGTTATTCATCTATTGTTTTTCTGTAAAGGGGGTTTTAACGTCGCCATCTTTCACACACTTGCATCCTCATCTATATGAGGATGCAAGTGTGCAAACACACACATACAGTTATCTGACCCACACACACCCACACCTTGTGACTGGCCAGACAGCCCGCCAGTTTCATGAAATCTTTCCTATCTGATGCAGCCTTGTGTTGAACACATGCGTCATTCTGAGCTGATATCACACAGTCAGCGTCTCAGCAGCTTCCTGATTTTTCTTTTAACCCCTCTCGATGGACTGAATCTGTGCAGAACACAGCACATGATGCTTCAGGCTGGAATTATACTACTTCTCCTGTTGTTTTACACTTTAAGTATATACAAAATCTTTGTCGTTTGTGTAGAAACAGATACATTGTTACTCAAATTGAGTCAAGATAATAAGTGGAAACATGCACTGCAGGACTTTTTTGAGTGTTTTTTTCCAGACACTCCCATGTTACTGAAAGCAACCACACAAAAAAATGAAAGGTCATAAAATATAGAGCTGCAAAATATCTTTTAATAATTCTGTATACAGCAAATAACTTTACATCAGCAAAAGAGAACCTTACATGACATATCAGACAAATTAAATATAAGTGACTTGCAATCAATACCTCCACACTCTTGATCTTTTAACAGCACTCCACTCATCAGAAACATACAAGAAAATAAATATTAAATACCATAAATAGGCTTCATTACACTGATGTACCAGCCACCCTCATATTCATTTATCTTTTTAAGTCTTTATCAACCCACTGAGTTTCAGTGCTGTTTAAAGCAGACTGTCTAAGGCCAGCCTTAGGTCATCCTCACAAGAAGAGTGTGTTTATTTGTATCCTCCTCCTGCACACTTTGTTTTTTAGAGTCCTAAGTTCTCTGGAAACATTTGCCAAGAGCTCCTTGTAGGTCTTCAGCACCACACAGCCGTAGACCTTCTGCTGGAAGACATTCTGAGGTGGAGGTAGTGTTGTCGGCCCCCCCGCCGGCTCCGGCACCGGCAGGTTTGGGAAGAGGCTCTGATAAAAGTTGTTTATGAGAGTGGCCAGGCTCTTGCTGCGAGTGCTAACGGTGGTGAGCTCGGCAAGCAGCGGGCTTGTGGGCAACTGTAAGTCTGTCTGCTGCTCGTACACCCGTTTGAAATGTGGGAAGAAGGCTTGGAGATGGATGGAGATGCTGGCCAGCCTCTCTGAGGGCTCCAGGCCGGAGATGTTGGGGTCGGGGACGTCGGCGACTGTCACCTTGCAGAAGAGCTCTGCCATTTCTCCTTGAGAGGCTTTCTGTTGAAGGAAAAGAAAGAATAAAATATAATCAGGCCACACATTTTAAAAGGAAAAATCAATAAGCAATATAAATATAGGGCTTGGGGTTATGGCCTTAAAGGGTGACTACACCAATTTTACATGTTGAAGTGTGTTTACAAGTCTCGGGGAGAGATATAGACTCTTATATTCCACGCATTCTTCTTCCTTTCTAAATCTGGTGCCTACATTACCCACAATGCAAGTTTACCACTGAGTGACATCACTGGAGGCACTTTATCAGATTACATGCAGCTTCCTCTGGACCCACAAAAGACTTTATACTACTACTTTTTTACATATGCTGTAGTACTCCCTCCCCAAGACCTGTAAACACACTTTACCATGTCAAGTTGGTGGAGTTACCCTTTAAAATGATATTGCAACTTTTTAGGTCTATATCACAATACAAAATTCACATCTCTATTTTGAAATATCGAGAACATTTTTTGACCTAATACCTTGATATCAATGTTGAGACAATATTGTAGAGATGACTATCTGTTCTTTCTCAGAATATGAACACAATGATATTCATGACAAATTATCATCAGTAATGTGGATGTAGTGACTAAGCAGGTAAAGGTATTATAACAAGGAGAACAGTCCGGTAAGTTTAGAAAATGGCATTACTTTTGCTTTGATGTAGCCTTTAAAAAACAGGAAAAGACAACACCTATGTCACCCAATGTACAATTTAAGATGATACATATACTTGTGTCATGATAACGATATAATACTGATGTATTGCCCAGCACTATATGAAAAGTTGTCATATTATGTTTAAAGGTGGAGTAGTGGGTTCAACACAGAATAATAAGATGCAGCAGTTTCTGGTGTCTGCACTCACATATGTTTTGATTAGGTCGACAGATTCCTTCTGTACGAGTCTGGTCAGCTTCAAAGTCTGCTGCAGAGAATTCCCACACTCCTGGTTTCTGCTCGCTGCCACAGTTCTCGTTGAATCAACAGCCATAACCAGCAGGAGAGAGAGTAATGCTGAGGGAGAAAGGAACTGGTCAGTTAAGGTTATCCTACATCCCAGCCGCGAGGGGAACTTCTAACTTGCAAAGCCACAAGTGGAAGGCAGGAGGGCTAAAAATAGATTCTAAACATTCAGCAGAAAAAAACAACTCTAGAAGTCGAGACATATTCTAAAAATCATATGCTTAGATGCCAACAAACATCGCCAGATTCTTTAAAGATTGGCCAGATTCTCCAAAACAGTTCAAAAACGATTTGACTTCATCAATTCAGGCAAGAAATACACTGTGATCAAGCAGTAAAACTGAATCTGAAACTTCAGACAGTCAGTTTCAGGCAGCTGAAGGCGGCAATAAGGCATCAAAAATAACCACAACCGCATGCACAATAGAGAAGCAAGAAAAGGTGCAATTGTGTTCAACAGTTTTTCTACACTTCAACAGAGAAGGAGATGTAAAAAAGAACATACCTGCTGCTGCCTCCATCAACTGTTGAAAATGCATACTCTTCACATGACCATTCATTCTCCTCTCGGTATCACAGGCAAATTGCGAGGACTTGTCATAATCACACTGCTTTTCAAACTTTTTTAAAAGACAGAAACCACACATTTGTCATAGGAGGAAATGACGTGCACCTTGTGAGGCAACCAAATTTCCCAGAATTTCCTCCTTTTTTTTCGCATGTGCATTTTTTTTTTCTCCTTTTGTAAAGTGGGCTGTGTCCCTACATGTCTGTTCACAGAGCAGACATGTTGGCGCATTTTCTAATTGTAATTACATGTATGACCATGAGTGTATTTTAATGGCAATGCCTTGTCATTTATTCATAGATTATATATATCATATACAAATATACACAATTCTGATGTGTTTAAGACTCATGAGGGCTGTTTGAGCTGAACTGAGATGTAAAGGGTCAGATGTGTGAAAATAATGGAAGGACTGAGGTCAACCTGCCCTTTGCCACAGATCACTGTCTTTTTTCACCGCCATCTAGAGAGCGTTGAAGAGAAGGTGACACCTCAGTGGGTGCGAAAAAAAGTAAAAGTGAGCTCACCACAGTGCACAAGGTTGCACAGTGATAATGTTTCTCATGCACTTTCTAAATAGTGAGAGCAAGTGTACCTTGAGTAACATGCAAAGTTCCTTAAATTCAAGTGTTCAACTGTCTAGAACCAAACTGAGGTTTTGTGGTTCTTCCAAAGGCTTCTAGTGGTCTAAATATGGCTTGGATAACTCATCAACAAAACCCCACATGCCACAGTGGTTAACTTGCCCTGATATAATCAGCAAAGAGACAGGTGACTGCAAGTAAAATTCTTAATATCTGCAATGTACTTTTAACCAGGCAAGTTAAGACAAAGGGTATTTGAAACTAGAATTGAGTCTGACATAAATGAGAGTAGTAGAAGTAAAGTACATTTAATTAAAGGTGAATTATGTAGCTTTTGGGACCACCTTTGTAGCTTCAGTGTTCTGGGGACCTTATTTTTCGCTGAGAACAGCTTGTTCACTCACTTATGGAAACAAAAGATATTTCTATAATTACCTCATTAACGTTGTAAATATCAAAGTTCTGAGTTTGAGTTTCTTCTCCAAAACTCACTAAGGTACTTATACATTACTTGAGTTTTATGCTATTTTCTACTTCGAATCCATTCAATTTCAGAGCAAAATACTCCACTGCAAAATATTGGACAACTTCAGTCACTTGTTACTTTTCAGCAGATTTGGACTTAACATGATATTAAATACCATGAATCGTCATATAGTAAATGTAGCCACCTGACCTGTTTATAAAATTAGTAAAGCTCTCTAGCTCTACCTCAGTCAGCTTCAAATGCTGCTTGCATGCTAGTGCTTCAGTAACAATAATAATAATGCAATACATTGTCCTATTTATGTGTAATGCATGCTTTTATATTTATTCTATGCACCCAACATACTTTGCTGTCCTAATGCTAGCCAGCTACCCAGCATTAGCAAAGTAAACGTTTGCTAGCTAGCGTCAGCATTGTTAACTTTTTGCGAGCTAATATTAGCTACATTAGCCAGTGTTAACAATGTTAGCTCATGCACAAGCTGGAAACAGCGGTGTTGTAGCATGAATGCAATGGAAGGGGAGATACTTAATGACACATTTAGTGGCTGAAGGTTATCAATAACATCTTTACATACTTTTTGCTGATAATACTCAGTGTTGTAATAAGTACCGAAAAGTCATATTTCAGTAAAAGCAAAGATATATGTATAAATTTTACTTTGGCAGAAGTGAAAGTCACCCATATGAACAGTACTTGAGTAAAGATCTTAAAGTATCTGATATTGAATGTACTTACTGATGATCAAATAATTAAAAATTAATTTAGTGTACTCTGCAAAGTAACTTTCAATGTATGTAGTGAAGTAAAGAGTACAATATTTGCCTCCAAAATGTAGTGGAGGGGAAGGATAAAGAAGCAGAAAATGGGGAAGCACAGGTACCTCATAACTGAATAAATGTACTCATACTACTTGCATACTTTATAATATTGACGTGATTTTACCCCCTTCTCTTATTTTTCACAAACAGTTCTGCTGAATTTTGACAGAAAAACTCTTAATGCTGCTCCTCAGACCACGTGTGTCTTCTTGCAACAATATTTTCATGCGGGCATTCGCGCAGGAAGCTGGCAAGGTCACAGGAAGCATTTCTCAATCAGAGATTTTTGCATGTGCGTAAAGGGGAGGGTCTTATTCACTGAACCATGTCATCACACCGCAAGTCTGAGTTACTAGGCTTTGCTCATTATTAGAGGGTGATTTCATCGTGACATATCATGATGATGTTTCATTCCAAAGTGATTTGTTTTGTATGTAAGGAGGAATTTCGAAATTATGTAAAACATGACAACAGCACAAGCTGGGTTTTTCAAGAGTTGTCTAATCTCATCACCGTCACCGTTGTCTTCTAGGAGTGGTGGCCACTTCTGCTTGGAGACGCCCTGCTGTATAATGTGTTTGGTGCAGCTGTGTGCATCATACTTGTGTGTTCAGTGTGGGAACGGCAGGTTCCAACTTTGCACTAAAACTGAAACAGCTCAAGATCCCCACCTTTTTTCTTTATGATAATCAAGCATCTAGGTGCATATAGATGCCACAGTGCTGTGAAACCACTGACTACATGAGAAAAGAGTGGGGGAACTCGACACACCACAACTCAAGTCAGCACTACTTCAGGTAAAGTCTAACCACTCTGCTGCCATCCTCGGGGCTTTCCACTTGGCCCGGGGGATAAGAGAGGGGTTGCGGTGAGGAGGGCAACTGCTACAGAAGGTGCCGCAGACGTCGATAGTTCAAGGAAACTACAGTCGGATTCCTGCCAGCGTCAACAGCACAGGCATGCCATAAAAAGCCCCAAATCAACACCTAAATCAAGCAAGTGGACCCTGAAATGTAAGGAAGCCTCGAAGACGCTGGACGCTCTGCAGCGCAACTTCCCTCTCACCTCCTGTTCCCATTTTAAGGTTCTGCTTTTTACGAGTTATCTTTGACCCGCATGTGTTTTCTGTTTGGAGCTTTACAGTAAATCACAATAAACAGCATCGGATATACAATGTAGGTCACGCCGGGTCACACCAAAGAAAAGCAAAAGTGAGAAGTCCCGGACCCACATGAGAGAGCATTACAAGGAAATTCAACCACAAGCAACAAGAAATGCACTGTCATTAGATGCAGGATGTCGATCGAGACTCCTTGTTTTTGTTCAACAGAATCTCTTTTATTTTGTCTTTGAACTGCACAGGAAATGGTGAATAAGGTTGTTTAGGAAAGTCCCCTTTGTTCTGACTAAATACATATTTCTAGTAACTTAAAATTCACACAAATCTGTAAGTTCATAACTGTTTTGAAGCTCTCAGGCAAACCTTATTCAAGCACCCCAATAGCACTTCTTTTTTTTTTTCTTTTTTTCTTCAAATGGAACCATTTGTCCGCAAGGCTTCAAGTTATACTATGTGACCAGACAAAAAGGCCGTACTGCATATGAGAAACGTTTTTCATCAAATTTCAGAAAGTCTTTGTGAAAATGTAAAAGGCTGAAAAATCTAGAAGAGCCGTTCAACTTCGGAACACACGACAAATTCAGAGTTTACCTTCCAACGTGTAAAACAAGAGCATTTAAGTTCTATTGCCATCAGAAAAGTGAACGTCGTTATATTCCTCCGTTTTTTTAAAATACTTTGTTAATTCAGGGGATGTCTTCCACCTTTCAGCCCTCTGAGGAACATGACCGAACATTAATACAAGTTGTGGCTCCGCAATGAAAAAGAAAGAAAGACCTGCCAAAAGTAACAGGGTTGCATTCAAGACCACCACATTAATTAAACAATGTTTCAAAAAACTGACCCGTGATAAAATAGTATTTATTTTCTCATACATATACTTCATTTTTAGAGGGTTTTCACTGCATGGGGTACTCTTAAATATGTCATGAGTGTTTGAAAAACTTAGTAGTGTTTTGACTCAGAGGGGGTCTCAAAATGTTGACATTTTGTAAAAATCAATCGTCTCTCCAAGACAAAAAACTACAAGGCTAAAGGTGGTATTAGAAATTAAGCACCAAACAATTATCTTTCCATTCAGTATAAATGGAAACATTGTGCAACCTGTTCAATGACCATAATGAACATGGCAAAAAATATGTTAATCTGATCATTAGACACTAGTTACTCAAACGCAATCTGGACCCACATGTTGTGTTTGCTTTTGTAGAACCGTCGATCCCATAAAAGAACGTCGCGCTGATATAATAAGAAGTCTGTGGTTCCATTCACCAGCATTTATACAATCTGAGAGTCTAGTGATTTGACTTAGCAATATATTGAGCTATCGTATGACCATATCTCTATATTATAAAACAAAAACGAAGCAAAAATCTTTATCGTTACGCTCTGTTATCAGTAATAGACCAGTGTCTCTGTATGTTCTAGCTATATTCTCATGTACAAATATTCATATCAAAAGTTATACAGCACAATTCTCACCATTTTTCCTTTACAAGAACTTTGATTAGTGAACATTAAATGATTCACAAGTTAGATGAAACCAAAAAAAAAAAAAAATGGTGCCGGCCTCAGTAAATAATAAAATATAGATATAACAAACACGTAACTAAAATCTGCTTCAGGCACAACTTAAATAAAGGCATTTGTGAAATTATCATATCAAATATGGCGCTTATGTCCAGTATCCATAGGCTGAAAACAAAAAGAAAAAAAAAAGAAATGATTTTATTTACAAACAGCTAAAATCTCTGACAGATTCATGCTTCACTTCACAACCTGAATTTGTCCTTAAAGTGCATGCAATAATAAGCAGTTTTTACCAAGTGGGATCTTGAGTTGTGAGAAGATAAACGGGTTGATCAAGCTAACGCCAATTGATCCTACATATCAAATGAAAGAAAAAGGTAAGAACTGTTGCCTAGAAAAGTGAGGGACCACAGTATACTGTATGCATAAGCACAATATGGAAGTATGACCAAAATAAAAAATAAATAAAAATCAAATGAGTAAACTGACTTTGTCCAGTGACCCCATACAGTAATATTCACATTCAGAGCATAAAATAAAAGAACGAAATTAAATAAAAACTCATTTAAAAAAAAAGACAAAAAGCAGCTTAACACCACGGGGGAGTCCGCAGCTCACATTCCACAATGTCCCTCCATGTAACACACACATTAAGCATCATACGAACATGATGGGTTTCTACTTAAACATATCAAAGTGCCAATTTTTTACTAAAATTTCCTGATTTATTCAATTCATACCAAAAGGAGGAAATGGCATGGAGGAAAGAGTCTGTTGTTTTGAACACATAAGTTGTTTTTGAGTTACACTGACTAGGTTTTGATTCGTATTGACATGTCGCTGTAGATTCTTTTGTTTTTACTTACCCCCCCCCCCC
>OMLP01019194.1:0-12479 GCA_900302685.1 Spondyliosoma cantharus
TTTTTTTTTATCGGTTTTGCTTACTGCTGCCACCATCTGAGAGTTAGAGTCCATCCAGGAGTCCTTAAAGTCTGTATAAAGCAAATTCAGCAATTTTCTTCTAAACACATTAAATAGGTCATAAATGTATTTCCTTAAAACATGTAAAAAGCCATTCAACCATTTAGAATTTAATTGTGGAGCTAGGCTTCACAGACTGTGTTTCAAAATTCTGTGTTCAGGATTTAATGGCCGGGTCAGAAATCTTAGCCGCGTTACGTAGCGGAGCCATCATTAGCATAAACCTGACCGAAGCTATAAATACATTCAGCGCATTAGCTTTGGTGGTTTTCCTGCTCGCTCTGGAGTCTCGGATAGCATCTCTTACGATAGTTTGCAGCTAGCTAACCAGTAAACTAACCAGTCAACCAGTAAGCTAACCAGTCAACCAGTCAGCCCGCCACTGACCCTCTCTGTCCTGCCGGCAGTGGGTGCTATCATCTCCGCCATCGGCATTACGTGCCGCCACCGACCCTCTCCGTCCCGCCGACAGCAGGTGCCACCATCACGGCCACCGGCATTGTGCCCGACAATTTTTCATGGACGTTAGTTGCTTTTATACAGAGAGAGATGGGAGCAGTTAACTCAAACGGAGTCAATATGTGAGTTATCATTTTCCGTGCGCATGCAGCAAATATGTTTCAGTTATTTCAAAACTAAAGCTACTCCACAGCTGGCATTATCCCTCACAACTGATAAAAATTGGGCAGACGAGTAATTGGGGAGCTTGTGGTGATAAAGTAACTATCAGAAAAGTAACTGTATGAAAAAAGTATGGAAAGTAAGAGTACTCATTGCTGTAAAATGTCAGCGTTTCAATATTATATATATGGTGTTTTGGATTACTGTCACTGTTGCATGAATCTGCTCATTTTTAACAACAACATGCTTTTGTATAGTTAAATCAATAGTAATGCATGGTATCCTAGAAGATCATCATGTAGGTTACGTCCTCAGTACACTGAGGCAGCTCCCCTCCTGCGTGTGGGCGTGGTTCCAGCGCCTCTCACTGACACACCCCCAACATTTCACAGCAGAGAGAAGAGCTCGTTTTTCCATGATTTTGAGACCTAATTTTATATACTTAGCAATTTTTTTAATCTTTCAAATATGGCTCAGTGGTCAATGACACATGTTTCTGTGGTGTGACAAAGTCATCACACAAATGTATTACTGCTTTACACTTTACTTTAAGTGTTTTGTGTACAGACTTAATCAGATGCTATGGTAAGACATGCATTGCATGTGGATGGAGACTAGAAACGAGGGGGAAATCTCATTGCAACATGACCGCCCTGCCTGTTGGAGCAGTGAGCCAACCACACCGGCTCCCGGGGGAACTATCAGGATCTTCGGCGGACAACAAATGGCTTTACTGCCCCGGCCCCGTATAGCGACCGCAGAGGGAGAGGGGCTCTGGGAACGACCTGTAAACCAAACACATCACCACATTCAATCTGTTGCCTTATTAATCTAATCAACAGCTCATTCAATGCCCCTCAGAGACGGCCATCACAGTACTGCAGAGAAACCAAAACAGACAATGGCAGTCTGGTCTGTTGAAAACAGTTTTGAGGATGACTTCCATTTTCAATTAAAGTGTAAAACAGTGATGTGAGGGATTTAGAAAGTCTGCCTCGCTTCAGCGAAAACATGTTTTATGAGATTAAACACTGAACGTATTGCGTGTTTGCCAATATCCATCACCTCATATTTTCATCAGCACAAACAATGCAGCAGCAGAGACCTTGAACAACTTCTCAGCTTGTTTTTTTAATACGTCGCCAACTGAAACAGCCAAATCAAAGAGCAGATATGACAGTCTGCAAGTCTGCATCTGCAAGTTATTTAACAGAATTAAGATTGATTGGAAGCATTTTATCTTTGCATGATTAATTAACATATTTCCTTTTTGTTTAGTTTTTTTCTGTTGACTATCAATCATGCACAGGACAAATTCATATTTTATCAAAGTCATAGTTTGTTAACATGTTTCTCAAAAAAAAGGAGAAAAGTACTGTAACAGATATTTTCAAATTTCAAAGATACTGTTGCTGTGGCAGAATTATTACTTATAGGTACAAAATGTATTGCCATTGTTAGCTGACCCTGGCCTGTGCAAAGATGTTCAGACAGTCTAGTCGGAAAAGATAATAAGCCCTTGGTGTGTCGCAATATTTTGATATGCTGGAGGGAGAATGTATTCTTTCGTTCAGACTGAATAGCTAAGAAAAACCATACACGACTCCATTTGTGACCTTGTTTTCTTCGGCACAACACGACTGTTGGAAAGAATCTTTGGCAAGTGAGTTCCATGCCACCAGTGTTGTGCGGGGTCTGTTTCCTGGTAACAGAGTAGTAAATAAAAACATTCTTTAAGACAATGGAGACTGCCCAGAGGGCATTTATTTATTCATCAAAATAGAGACTGACCTGAGGTTGCAATTGCATTCAACAGCATAATGTCCCTCATCCAATGGGAATGAGAGGGAAGAGCAGCAGCTCTCGATTTTAAACAGTATTGCTCGTCCGGGAGGTGAGGAGGTGAATGTTACCGTGCCCTGTTTTGCTTTGGGCAAGAGCAGTTCTTGAATGGGAATACCAACAATGGCAGGACTGGACTCAATGCAACACTGTAAAAACTTTGGATAAAATCAACAGCGTTTGGAAGAATTCTGAAGATTTGAGTAAGTAAAGTCAGAACATGAGGATGAGTGAGACATGAGCATAATCACATTCTATGAATGAATGAATAGGAAAGGAGATGATCTAAAGGTATTTGTAATGGATAAGATCAAACCAATAATTTAAGCTAATAGACCCCACCCAAAAAACAGATAAAGGGAATTTTTCTCACTTTCTTTAATATTGTACGATTTTTTCGATATTTTCATTGATTTTCTCAGGTAATAATTCACGGATCTTGATGAAAAAAATCAGGCACATTAAGGTGGATGTTATCTATGAGTGAGTACAATTTGATGTGGATCCAAACAAAAAATCTGTATCTAGCGGATTAATTATGTACAATTTGATATTGGATTAGGCTTGCTTGAATTAAAGGGAACTGTTGGGCCTTGGCAGAGGTGTGCGCTCAGAGCTCCGGGAAAACTCCTGATGGCCTGGCACCCTGATTGGCCAGGGCTGTCAAAGCAGTGTTTAATGCACTAAATTAAAATTGGGTAAATCAGAGAGAAAGAACTGTAGTCTGTCAGTTTTGAACCTAATGGTATGATCTCTGTCTGTCCTGTACACATAAATGAGATAAAGACAAAAAGTCTGGAATTAGGTGCCTCGGACAATAAGTTGCCTGTTGATGGTTCATTGCGTTTCCCATTTCCCCTCCCTCTCTATTGCATTTTTTGACATTTGCACTAACTTGCTGCTGCTTCTTCATGCACAACCCAACCTACCGCAAAACAACCACTCGCGTTAAACACCACCACGCAACTACTGCTGTAGCACAGCCCATCCATTTACTGACATCGTTGATCACAGAAAGTTACTTGATGGAAAGTTACTTGATAAAGTAATTAAAAACAGAATCACTCCACAATCATATTTACGGAATTATCATCCCAAATAAACACTGATTTTGCCAAATGTATGATGAACTGGACAGGGTAGCTAAATGAAAACACAACTAGCTTAGCAAAAGTTTTTAGAAAAGCGTTTTTGTTTGATGGGAAGTAGCCCTAGTCCTAGTAATTCATTCTAGCCTACTGCCAATGTTGTGTAGCTACATTTCATTCTAGTTGTGAAGTGTAGTGCAATTGGTTAGATCGACGATAATGTGAGCAAATGAATTGCATTCCCACTGTAATGGAGTGTTCTAGAACAAAAACATGTTCTATAAATAGCTGCACTTAAACTCAGTTGTGTATCGTTATCGATATGGATGATAGGGAGATAGTTGCGTTTGGTGTTGCCCTGTTGTACTTACAAAGACGCCGCCCTCGTCGCTGGATTTGGGTGCACAAAAATCCTCCAGGGGCGACCTTCCTCCATGCATCAGCCGTCTTTAATTGATCCCTATACGCGAACAGGGTCAAATCGTAGAGGACCGGGTGTTCTGCTATGGCAGCAATCAACATTTCCAGCGCCATCTCGGAAAGAATGTTTGGTAGGGACCAAAATTAGGCGGGTTGTTCTCTGTGACCAACCTGACCGAGGGACGATCAGGAGAACGAGACATCCCCATTGGTTATCGCATGTTTTTTCCACCTTTTCCACCTAGACGCGTCATAGCTCATTACATAAAGTTGGAGGATTTTTTTACTTTTTTGTCCCTCCTAATCAACCAATTCCACCCACCTCCGCCTTTTCCACTTTTCCCTCCTTCTCCGCCTGGCTCCCAATAGAAAGTGAATGACTTCCCGCATGATTTTCCTCTTTATGCGCCTTTGGTCTGAACGCACATTTACGGTTGTGAACGTGTTAATGAAGACATTGGCCTGGACTGATGTTAGATCCCCAGCCTAAATGAATATCCCAGTGCGCCCCTGTATGTGCTCTATTGTGTTTCAATACAGGTTTTTTTTTGAAAAATTACAGAATTTTTTTTTAATGATCAGCAAGTCTTGAAGTCTGTAAAAAATACTAAACTTTGTAAAATAGTGAAAAATGATTCCCAGAATAGAAAAGATATTCGAGCAACAATGACATGAAACCAAAAAAAAAAAACATGAATCCTCGTACTTTAAGAACAGGTAACAGTAGAACTCTGTAAGGGCATGGCGAGTGCACTAAGAAAGAGAAACTGATCATCCTTTAAGAGTGGGTTTTACATTGCACAAGACCTGAGGCATGAGGCGCTCTGGAAAAGAAATAGCTGATTTGAATTCTGGATATCTTAAAACGTATCTGTAAAAACACATCAGTGAGCCAAACACACAGAGATGAAGACAAACCTTACAATGAACAAGGGCACTGTCATTTTATTTGGAGTCGATCCACATACACTGCCTGGTGCTGCAAATATTCATCCACAGCTGCAAATAGTCCCAGAGAAACGCACTATTCGGTCTTGTTTGAATGTTATGTACTAAAAGCTACAGTGCACAGATGTTTAAGGAGTATTTTTTATTTTTTTTTTAAGATGAAACGAGACATTTGTGACCTGTTCCTCCCACTGAATGTGTTGAGATGTGGACTAACACACTTAATGTTTTGATGATTTCATGAAAATAATTGGCATTATAAACTGCTTAAATAACACTAAAAGTAATACAGGGCTAAATGAAGACAAAGAACAAATATGAGAAATAAGCATCCGCATGTTAATTAGCAATATTAAGATTGATCAACATTTAAAAGATGCTGGGTCTACCAAATATATCTGTTACTTGTAATGCAAAGCAATTACTAATAAGGTTTCTAAAACATTTTAAGCTTTTATCATGCAAGGTTTGGATTTAGCGATCAAGATGGAACGAGGGGGGGCTAGAATGTAAAGCTTTTCTTCTTGAAACTGTGTCCAAAAATGAAGGGCTGAGTGGGGGACCTTTGTGATGTACAAAGCGTGTGTGTAAAGTGTGGCGCTACACACAAAATGGCCGGCAAACGAGAATGGGTTCCATATCATCCGTAGGGGCCTCGGGGTGGACGCTGGAGATTCACGGCACTAATGCATCCAGCTGGATGACCAACAGGTGTTTTCAGCTCAGCCATAAAATTGGAAGTTTTGGTTTCTGAAGGCAATTTTTTTTTTTTCTTTGCGAACGAGGATTTACCATTCCAAATACATGCCGACAATTTTATTTGTTTTCTGCTCAGGATAGAACATCAAAACTGACAAAACTCTACAGTTGCATTTGTCGCTTCCACTGACGTTCTTTCTGATCATGTATTAAAATGCAGACACTAACTAGCCGTCAGCTTGCTGTGGTGTTGACTAAATCCCTAAATTCACCAGCTGCTCTCACTGTTTTATCCCACAACTAAATAATGGCTCTGGCTCAGGCTGTATTTACAGGATAATGAAAGGGTGCAGCGCTCGCTTTCCCATGCTCACACACGAAAACAGCCCAGAGTCACATTCAGGCCACGCTCAAACAAATATGACGCGCACACACTCGCTTGTAATCGCGGACGCACACCTGTTAAAGCGATGATCACAGTTTGTCTGTCTGAGCTTGCAGGGTTCATGTTTGTCTCATTTAGCCACTATTGTTGTGAGGATAGACACTGTAGGTAAACACATTTGAGAGCCAAACATGAAGTCAGACAAGTTCATTTGAGGTGTTCGACGTCCGGAATTAAAATACAAAATGACAGCAAATTAGATGCTAGCTTGTCTTTATGACACACTGAGTCCTTTGAGATTTTATTTGCTCAAACTCCACCATTGTCTTTAGTTTTACCTAATTAAGTTGTTTGTTTAGTGAACAGTGTTCGAATTTTCCACAAAACTGAGTTCTGTAAATACTGGAGGTAATCGGGAAATGAGTTTGATTCAAAACCAGTAAACAGTTTAAATATAAAACACAAGCACTCCGCTTTGTGTTTTAATTACTGTGATTTTTGTTGCGATCTGAAATTGATTTTTCCTCAAACTAATCAGAAACGTAGCGCATGACCAAAGTGAAACAAACAAAACATTTTTATCAGAAGAGTACTTTTCACTGAGAAGTCTCTCTCAGTCAAAACACTGAGGCAATTTCTCCTGTTCACAAATACTATAAAAGCATCCTTGTAGTGACCTCAGAAGCAGTCTGACATCTCTTGAAAGAAACCTGACAAAGACAATGATGAGCTTACAGGGCCGATTGTTTGTAAGACAAGACAAGACAAGTAATGAAAATGGGGAGAGGAAGCCAAGAAGGACGAACAGGAAATGTATCGATTCCAAAAAGAACATTTAAGAGCAGCATCCAGTGCAAATATGAACGCTTACACAAAAATACAATAAAGATTAGATAAGATTAAGTATTCAGAAACACCCTTTGGCTATACAGAGTTCCTGCTGGAAAGTAATGATACAAAATATATTTCCACACAGAGGTGTTTGCAATAGTTTTTTCACACTGTACATACAGTACAGCAACATAGAATATGAGTAGGATGTGCAACTAGTGTACACACTGCGAGGGCACTTACTGTATATTTTAACATAATTTGTAACTGGTATGATAACTGAGAGACGTGACTCACAGAGAAGCTTCCAGTATCAAATTTATTGATGAAAGAAAACACCCAAGTCTGGTGATATTCTGTTTTTTTATTCTATTTTCAATTAATCACATGAAAGGACAAAAAAAAAACAAACAAGAGTGAATAGTGGCGTGGTTACCTGTGTGTGTGTGTGTGTGTGTGTGTGTGTGAGAGAGAGAGAGAGAGAGACCAGCAGATTTGTTGTAGAAAGGGAGTCTCCCCCAGCGTGTGAGAGAGGTATCAGCGGGTCGCCACTCTCACAGAAAAAGTCCATGCTATCATTGCTGTAGTTGGCCATAAGGTGTATGGAAAAGCTCAGTTGGCAGTTTAATAGTTAGCCGATTGAAAGTCACAGAAGAGAAATTAAAAAGTCCCTGTTTATGCACCATTTCTGACGAGTCTTCCTGCATTCTCCTCAGCAGAGCTAGTGACCAGCTATGAGCCAGACTGAGGCAAATGACAATAGAGCTGCAGATCTGGGATATGGAGGACTGAAACTGCTGAAATCAGGGATGCATAAATAAATAGCTATTAGTATTCGATTATATATATTAAATAATATTTAAAATAAATGTAGGTATTATACAACTTATATGAAGTTGAAAATTAAATGGGAAATTAAGTAGTTGAATTAATGCAAAGGTGAAGGTTAAAGTGGAAATATCCATTTATGTCACAGTTTATATATTAAATAGTGGCTTATTAAATAATTTATTTATAAAGTTATTTATTTATGATTTTGGCGGTTTCAGTCCTCCATACTGGAAAGCTAACATATGCAATCATGTTAATCGGTGGATCAGTTTGATTAGTTGTGGAATTCTTTGTTGTCTCTTGCGATTGTATTTTGCTCTCGGTGCGAATCATTACTGGCAGAGACACTCATCCCTCCTCTGCACCTGCAGGCTATGACAGCCACGAGGAAACCACCCAAACTCAGCTGGAACTCGCGTTTTCCTCAAGATGCCATCAAACATTACCTACCTTGTTTGTTCCCCGGCCGTTCAACCGTTCCTTTGCATCCATTGCTTCCACGCTGTCGCAGTGGAGGGCTTGCTGCTTCCTTTACGATAGTAACTGTAGTTTGAGTCAGTCTGCATACTCTGTCCTAGTGCTACAAATATTCTCTTGCAGGCACGTGTCTTAATCCACAGCTGAAAGTAGTCCCAAAGAAATGCACCATTAACTCTTTTAATACTGTGTGCGAAAAAACTACAGCGCTGAGCTGTTTTATAAAATTACCAAGCCCCTTTTCAAAACAAGACATCTGTGAACCGTTTTCATAGATTTATTTCTTCAGTGGGCTTCAGGCTGCCATAGACAGTATGGGGGGACTCTAAATGTGTTTAGAGACAGACTAACTTATTGTTTGTTTTGGTATTTTCATTGGATTTGTTGACAGTCTATAAAACATATAAAACTCCTCCGTTCAAACAGGATTGAAAAGGATTTTCTAATAAATCGGCGCTCTCTATCACCGTCCCACTGCACTATGTGTGGGCTCGGAAGCATTCCGGGAGACAGAGATGAACAAAGGGTCAGCAGTGTCACCCAAGGTCACAACACCTGTCTAACAGACCAATAATGCATGTGACAAATGTCAGAGTGTCTGGTGTTACTGTGAACCTGTATCGATTTATCGATTCCTCCTCTTTTTGTTTCCATTTGGTCCGGCGCAGCTCCAAAGAGTTTTATGCCCGCTGTGAGTCATAAATATTTCCTCGAGTCAGCAGCATCCCTCCATCTTTTACACTGTCGCTCACCTCTTCTTTTTGTGTGACTGGCCTCTTCCTTTTGACTGGATTTGTTTTGTCCCTCTTGTTTCAGGCCGGGCTAATCTCCCTCATCGGCGCAGCTTTGGCCTGCTCATTCACCCTCCCACTCTTGGAAGGACTGTTTGTAGTAAAGATTGCAATCTAACTGCTAATCTTTATGGCTTTCTCCAGGGCAGGGCACTGAGCCTAGCTCAACGATTTTGCCATGAGATGTAGAGACTCTCTGGAGTCTTGGAAGTTCTTTGCAAAGCTGAGTTTGAAGGGAGAAGTTTTTAAGATGCGCCAGCTGTCACCAGCGGAGCTCTCACATGCGAAGCCAAAAGGTGTGTCAGGTTGTATTTGTTTAATGATGATGCTCATTACTTCGTAACTTCTCACAGTGTTGCGTTTTCCTCACCGTATAGTGAGCCAATTATTTAAAAAAAAAAGAAAAACAGCTCAGGAAGACGCTGGCTAGCAAAGCAACATATATCTGTCATAATGAGGAGCAAGCAGTGCTTTACCACCAAGCTGCCTCTCATCGCTAACACAACACACAAAGAGATTTACTAATGCAGGCTGTTAACACTGCCAGTTTTATACACGGCCTGGTTTTATACAGCAGTACAGGAAGCAGTCCCTGGACAGCATGCATTATACACATCTAATTAAGTCTTCACATGTCTATAATAAACCACATTATGCCTTTGGGGCTAGAGGGCAGGTCAGGAGCTGGCGTTGAGTTTGTGCGAGACAGCCAGTTGTCAGTGCGATTGTGTGCGTGCGCCGCATCTCCGTGCACATGTCTGTTTGTGGAATCATGCCTGTGATAGCTATTTAACTTTCACTAATTAACCCAGAATAAATCAGGGCAGCACAGTAAATATTTGTCACCGGGGAGGGAGTAAGGAGACGGAGATTGTCTCTATAGTACCATCATGCGGCGGGCCCAACCCGCGAAAAAGGACCGAGCGTGCGGAGGGGGGACTGCCTGTTTGAGTGAGAGATGCACAGAAGAGGGGGGACAGATTGAGGCGGAGAGACACAGAGAGGGAGATGGAGAGCGAGCAAGGCTGAGGAGGGCAGCCAGCCAGCTGTTGGTATAGTTTGATTGGCCTGCGGAGAGCTGCCTCTGTCTTTTCATGGCACCAGTAAAGTGCAGTGCTCCCAGTGGCAGGTGGCTGCTGCCCATCGTCCTCCTCCCACGGGGACGACAGAGGCAAAGATCATCAGCAGCCCTGCTCTTTTTTTATTAAACACCTTCATGGTCTGCAGCTCCATAGCTACACACAAGGAAAAAACAGAAAAGGAATTTCACACAGAATACCTAATCAGCACATAAAAGTCTAGAAAACAATTTTTAATGGTACAGCTCCAGTGCACTCGCTTTCTGCTTTTCTGTAACATCAAAGGCTCGGAAGACTTGACGCCACAAATCAGAGGCGCTTCAAACAGCCCACACAGATTTACACAGGTCGCCTCAGACGGGGCATGAAAGTACGCTGCACTCGTCTGTCCTTCACCAAGCAGAGTTTGGCAGTTGGACGGATAAGGGTACAGTAAACCGAGGAAAGAGAATAGGCCTGTAAGTGTTCAGAGTGCTTTTCCCCAAGCAGCTTGACAGCCAGGTCTCGGTGACCGTGTTTGTGACAATCAGGCTACTTCACAATCGTCAGTCGGTTTAGTTGTTGCCATGGCAACGTACGGTACAGTAACTCCTGCTTAGGTGCCAGCCTGGGCTCCATCTGAGTTGATGGTCCTGATGTTTGCTCTGTGCAGCGGCAGAAAAAACTGCACCTCCAAATTGCTAGCCTCGCACGGCAAAGCAAACTCCATTTTTCTCTCCGTCTCTGTCTCCATGTCTCCTTTTTTTTCACTCTCTCTTCTCCCCTCTGTCTCTCTCCAGAGGGGTGTAATTCAATTCTCTGAATACACTTCAGGGAGGAGGAGTGTGAAGACTCATTTAAGCCTCCATAACACTTGTGAGTTTTTGTACCAAATGTTACTTATTTTCATTGGCATTGAGTCCTGGAAATCTCACATTTTTTTTTCTCTCTGCCTTTTGCACAGTAATTCTAATATTCTGAAGATTATTTTTCTTGGAATCGAAGATGGAGTTCGAGCAAAGAAAAAGTACAAACTCGGTTTCTTATTTGAATATTAGCTGAAAGAAATGTAATTTATTGCTGGAACAACTTGTCTGATTATTCCTGAAGTGGCCCATTCTTTTTTTCCAATGACAAACAGTTGCCTTCTAAGTGTTTGGGTAGTAGCCTAACATCTGCTACCATGCAAATATGTGTTGTTTTCAAAAATAAAATGTATAGTGGGAAGAAAAAAAGGGGTTGAGTAATAAATGAATGATAGTTGCTGTATCAGGCTGTGTGGCTATTATTCTCAGAAAATGAGTGTGTGGTTCACTCCTTAAACGATTCTTTCTTTGTTATTCAAATGTGTTCCTTTGTACAACCTCAGCACAGTGAAGGCAGAGCAAAGAATCAAAAGTTGTCCAGTGAATTACGCAAAGGTGAGACAGACTGACGGGACAAAAGCTCTGAAAGGCATATTGTAAGACTGCTGCTCCTCAGAAAAGGTTATCTCCCTCGCCTGTCCTTGAGCGGTTTTCGAGCAAGTCAGCGGACATTTTCCGGAGCAAAGTCCATTCCTGTAGATATATACTCTTATATATAGCAAGTGGGCAAGCTCTTACCGAATGGCTGTCCATATGTAATTAGGATTATAGTCACATTCAAATGGAGTGCTTACTTGGCTCTGCGTTGCAAGCTGTGGCAGTGAGAGCTTTCTGCTTGTGGATATGAGCTGGCAAGAAGGGCAGGATGTGGGCTGGCAAGAAGGGCACCGTGTCACCCCGACCTCTCTGAGGGGTTTCGCTGTGAGCGGAGAACGATGACATGCGTCATGCTCCGCCAAGTCCGGCTCCGACACTGTAATAACACCCAATTATAACCTGGGCTAATTGCGATGGCGCTTTGTTTTTCTTTTCTGTTATTTCAGAAAGCTGACAGCAACAACTCATGGAGGGGATCGATGGCGGATTACGAGGCTCATGGAGCTGCATAGAGAGGAGGGCTCAGACTGAGGCTGCAGCTCTCATTAAAAACGCGGCCTGATCTCAGCCAAGCCCTGGGAAAGGAGGGGTGAAAGAAGCAAGAAAAACCAGAAAGACAGGGGAGAAGGAACTGGGAAGCTAGAGGAACAAAAAAGCACAGAGAGAAAGTTTATCGTCCCCTTTGGACATGGCCTCTGCTGGACTCTTATAAATGGGTATTGTTCCCCATGAAGCACACAGCGAGTGTTTACAGTTTCCCATAAAGGAGGGCTTTATTCCTGCTCAGGGATGCATTGTGACAAGATAATTTGAATAGCCGAGGTCTTACCACAAAGCCATAAACATTTACGGGCAGTTGACATGGAGAATAAAGAATGAGCCATGTAACCTCTGCAGGACGCTTCTTGACTCCTGATGACACAACCGACGCTCAGCCCCGACCGTCACCCCTGAGCCACGACCAT
>OMLP01019199.1:0-24703 GCA_900302685.1 Spondyliosoma cantharus
GCTTTCCCTACTTTCTGCTTACATGAGTTCACCCGACTGTCACGCTTAACAACTGATGTGTGAGTAGGTTCCAATAAGGATATCATCTCATAGGCCACAACAGAAGGCAATACATGACAATATATTTAGATGTGCCCGATTTAATTCGATTAAAACAGAGCAACACTTTTCACACGAGCACACAATAATTAACAAATACAAAAGTAATAATGACAGAAGCAGATGTTATGTTGACAATGTGGATATTTTCAAAGTTTTAGAGGCATAAATCTCAAATTATCTCCTTAGTATACACAATTTTAATGTACATACTCAGTGGACAGTTCAGTGATCTCGTTTCAGCTCAATCTCGACAGTATCTATGCCTGCTGAGCCGCAGCCTTGGCGGCTAACCGCTCCTGTTTCTCCTGCTCTGCCTTCTCCCTCATCTCCTTCTCTCTCTGGATCAGCTGTCTCTTTTCGGACTCCCAGGCATCCACCCGGCTTACGTACTGCTCCAAGTCGAGTTTCTCCGCAGCTGCCAGGTTCTGCTGGGCCAGAGCGGTCGCTAAAGCCTGGAAGGAGGCAGAGTCCACTTTGCCCTGAGACTCCAGCTGGCTGCTCAGTTCCTGAATAAGGAGGGAAACAAAAAGACGTTGAAGCGTCCAACTGTGACTTCATCGCTTCATGTAAATGAGTTGGGCGAAACCCTCCAAACCAGTGAACTCTATTCAACACATTTCAAAAACCTTCAAGCTGCTTTTAAAACACTCTTCAACCCCCAAATGAAACAGATTCATTTGAGTTAAAAGTCTGTAAAAATCATTCGAGGGTAATTTCATCAAAACAATAGACTTTATCATTACCTATTCTGCCAAATGGAAAGTCAGGTACGAAAACAGTGTAATCTTTGAAGCAATAAAGGAAGTAGATGGAGTTTAAAAGCTACTGGGGAAAAAAACAAAAACAAAACAAAACCGTAATGGCTCCTTTGGCGCAATCCAAGTCTCCGTAAACCCTGAGATCCCAAATAGATTAGAAAAGTTGTTATTTACGATCGATCTCATGCACCCACTTCAGACGGGATGCAATCTAACACTTTTCAATCAGCAGCTAGAGTAAAGATTTCAGCTTTAAAAAACGGTGCAATTAAAGCCAATTTCAAATCACTCTGGGATCTCGGGATTGCTGGAGGCTTGTATTACGCTGGTTGACTTGTCTGGAGCTATTGTTTTGTATTAATTGCTGTTCTGCTGTGAAGCACCAGAAATGTTCAGTGGACAACAAACTGTAACCAACTTTCTGTCTGCATGGTGGCCATTTGTTTTGCTTTGAGAAGTTCGGGTGTCAAAAAGGCACAACTGAACCTGGAGTTCGGTTCAGCATGTTCCAGACCTTCATCTCTGCATAAGATGTGTTTGCCAAACTAGAAACACAAAATACATTCTAGCCCGTTTAACACAGCTGTAGCTCATTTGGAACAGTGACGGACTACACCGACCAGTCAGATACATTGATCAACAGGTGGTGGTAATATGTCAAGAAACACGCCACTGCGCCAACAAAAGGGAGAAGGAAGACGACAGCTTGCTAGTAAACACGGATGAAGATGGTTTTTGAGGAAGGAAATGCTCTCCACATGTTTGTAGTACCTCGAGGACATACACTTTGCATCTTGGTGAGCAACACTGAGCGTAAACAGAAACGTTTTACAGGAAATCTCTGCAGAGCTAGTGCGGGGAAACAGTTGGGCCGCCCCCTTAAATGTATTCATTCCATCATTTGTCAGAGAGCCATCAATGAAACCACCTCAGTCTATTCATCAACTGCTCATCAAAAACAAATTCCCCCTGCACGGCCGTACGTTAGCACAGTGCGTGATCGCTGCTTTCGGCTTAAATGTTTCGTCTCGTGAGTCGAAAACTCTCACTGATACAAACTATTGTACAAAAAAGACCTTTGGTTTCATTCTTTCCCTACTTTGCTTGCAACAGATAAATAATTCAATACTTTGAGCAGCATTTCTTAATTCATTTTTGGTCAGTGTTTTAAACGAATTAAATGTATGAATTTTTTAAGAATCTATTAAAAACCCTTAATATGCTGCCCACTAACCACTTTTTTTTTTTGTACATGAAGACATTTACTGGGAATATGAACGTGCACGAGAATTTTCAACAACATATTCCAACAGTGAACAAATCATAACAAATCAAAATACTCCCGTATGATACACCCACTCAGCTTCTACACAAACAATCCTGCGTAACAACTCGGCCATGACAGGAATCACTTAATCATCTGCTTACCGCACTGACAGAGAAAACTGACATAAAATCTGTTATTACAAACAAAAAACAACAACCACCCACCTTGAATCTGTCAACATATTGAGGCAGCTTAGCCTGCTCAGCCTGATCATCCTCGTCTACGATGTCTTCCTTCTTGTCCTCCTCACCTGCCGACTCGTCTCCAGAAGAATCCGAGTCTGAGGTGGAAGACAGCTCCTGCAGCAAGTCGCTCATGTAGTCAAGCTGGGAGATGATAAAGTGCACGTTAAGAGCAGCATGCAGAAATATTACGTTTTTTTTCAGTAGGTTGGCAATATCAACATAAAGAGCAGTTGTGCAAGTTCTGAAACAGCAATTACTACCAGAGATGTTTTGTTTTGGTAATGTGTGTATCAAATTGTTTGAGGCCGCCACTGCTGAGATGTGCAACCATTATTTCATAACTAACTGCACTTCTGTAGAGGCATCATGTACCAGAGTTCTTTAAAATGCTGAATAAGTCTAATAAGTGAGTTACTTTATACATTATCTGTATGTGTTCAGCCAACTAAATGGTCTGCATCCACGTCCATACTCAGAATGGGTGGGTCTTAAATCAGGTATGGGTTGTGCCGAAACCGGGTATAAAGCAGGACTATCCAGATTAATGTAAACTGGCAATAGACAACTTTTTTTGCATTCTTTAGTAAATATTGACTGCACAGAGTAATGGCTGTAGAAAAATAACACCATCAGAGTATAGATTAGATTGGTTCCCTAGGCATTACGGCACAAAGGAAGCGCGTCTGTCATCGCGCAACCAAAACAGGAAGAGGCATTGTTTTCCCCCGGTAGCTATCCTAAGGTGAAAGTGGAAAAAGTGGAATAAAATAAAGGAATAACATAAAGGAACCTTGCTGATGTAGGCAAAAAGGTCAGGAGGGAGAATGATAGAAACTGGTGGGTGTTCACGCAATGGAGAGCGCTCCGGTTGTTGTGTGAATGATGTGCTTCCCCAGCTGTTCACCTCACCACTGGCATTCTTTCTACAAGATCATTAAGTAACAAATAATTGGCATTATTCCATTATTCCAGGACAACGCTGTGTTTGCGACAGCAGCACCAGCAGTAATACCACAGGGAAACGCCAGGATGGGTGAAGGTTGAACAGAATTATTTACAGAACAGCCTCAGAATTAAGATTCAGATCCCTAAAGTAAGAGAGCTATTTACAGAATGAGTTTTTATACACTTACTCTACTAGCTATAAACTTGGATCAAAACCCCAATTTGTAAAAGAGGACCAATTGGACATTGGGTTTATTTTCAAATACTGTTTAAATATGACGTGACGCCAAAATAAAACAAATACGTGAAAGAAAAAAACAACAAAAAAAACGCGACATCTTTAAAAAAAAATTCAAGAAGATCCGTTTTTTTGTCTAAAGATTACAGAGCAGGCATGTCATGATGAAAGAGGCTGAACACGTCACTTGACAACTCCTCTCTTAATCTTCGGAAGAGGTAAGATTAACCGTGACCTGGGGCTGCAGTCACCAGCTCCACCATTTCAGATGTAATATTTCCTCTCTGTCCTACGTCGTTATCTGCTCTGTCCACATTATTGCTGTGCGGCCGTCTGACACAGGCCGCTTAGTTCCTGTTGCAGTAATTCTCATAGACATCCTCGGCGCTCCAGGCTCTTCAAAATCTCATTAGACGTGGACAAAGCTGAACCACTGAACTGGACAGGGCAGGCTGGGTTAGAGGCGCCGCACCCGACTGTGTGCATATATGTTAAAATGACAACAACATGACAGCGCGTGTCTTTCATCTCAGCAGATCAATGAAAACTGTTCGCGTCACACACTCCACCTGGACAGTCTCTATCTCTGTGCGTGTGTTTAATGTTGTGTTGTCAATAGTTCTGCTGTGTGACTCAGTGCCATGTTGAAAAGACTTTTTTTACTTTAAATATAGAATTCTATTTGAAAGAAACTTTAATCCAAATTAATCTCACTGCAGTGATTCAGCACTCCGAGGAAGATGTTGGTTTGACGTCAAAACTCTCAGTCAGGGAAGAATATCGACAAAAAAAAAAAGGACAAATGAGTGCAGGGAGTGATGCTGTCTGGCACAGGTTTCATTATAGTTCTTTATCTTGTATTTGTGTGATGACTATAATGAAAACTAATTAAACTTTAAACTACTTAAGTATTTTGCCTTAACGTATCATTATGAAGTAAATGGCTATTGCACACTGTAATGGCTATAGAACAAATCACCACCGGGGTTTCGATTAGTTCCCCCATTAGCCTCACTTTCACCGTGCTCCCGTGAAAAGTACGCTTGCTGGCAGCCTGGCAACATTTCTATTTGCTTTCACGTCTCCATTATAGACTAAATGAACAAATAAACAGAAAAAATGTGCAGTTGCTACTCTGAGGAAAACACAGCCAAAACAAAAAGGGGAAAAGTTGTTGGAAGTGGGCAAAATCAGGAAGATGTGCAAGATCTCAATGTCTTCAATGAGCCTTAAAAACAGATTCCAGTTCAGTTAAGCACAAAGACTATAACCAGGAGATATTCAACCCCTGCTTAATATCTGATCATCTGAGTCAGTGCGTCAGTTTACGAAGCTTTTTAATGTTTATGTTTTATCTTGCTTGTTTAATCACTCTTGGAAATTCTTGTTTGTATTGTTTTATTTCTCTGTGATTCCCCTGGTCTCATTTTTGGACCTATTCTGTATTTTATTATGTGAAGCACCTTGTAAGCACCTGGCTTTGAAAGGCGCTAAAGGAATAAAAGGTATTAATATTATGATTATTTTATTTGTTTCCATCAAAAAGAGCCACTGGAGACTTTTGGTCCATGTTTTCTATGGGTTTTTTTTATGATATAATGTGATTTTCTGTGATTTTTCAGATATAAATACACAGTATATATTGTTCATTTTATATTAGTTTAGATTTTATTTTTTACCTACTCTTATTTCTTATTGACTTCTCTCTTTCCCCTCTGGGATCAATAAAGTATTTCTGATTCTGATAATTATTATTATTAATTTTCACAATAATTTTCAATTATTAATTAATTATTATATTATGCTGGATGCAGGTTTCATTCTCTTGATGCCAATCCCAATACTACGACTCAGATTATCTGATGACACTGAGAATGTACACCTCTCTACTGTGTGCAACTCACTAGAATCCTTTTAATGTAAAGCAACATGATGCTAGGGGCTACTGTGCTACTACATATTGAGTTTCCAGTCCCCTGTGACTTAATGATTTCTGTTTTCACTTAAAATGATTAAGTTAATGATGACACCAGTAAGGAATGTAACGTATTTAGTGGGGAAACTTGATCTGCTTAATAAGGTCAACATTGGTCCGATTCGAAGCATTTCTACCCTTTTTCATGTCGTCTATTGATGTTTTCACCACTGTGAAATACCACCTTAATAAACCTGGTCAATAAACGTATATCTGTAGGCAGGACAGCTGCTTTTGATTGCATTAGATTTTATAGGTGTACCTATAAAGCAGCCTCTAAGTGTATATATTGTTTATGATAAACGTTTGTCTACGCCAATACCTGGAAACCCATTATGAAAATTTTAAGCAGTTGTATCTAGTTGTCTTTTCTACAAAAAGACTACTTTGCTCAGCTGAAAATTTTGTGTTTAAGATGACCACATTCATGCACATAAAGATCTTACCGTGTCTTTGGACAGCTTGACGTCACCAGAAGCAGCTCTCTCCATGACAGCCAGCGCTCGCTCCAGATAGCCGCGACCCCAGAAGAGAGGCATCCCTTTGAAGACGGCATGTATGCCCTTTAACATTTCCACCTTTCCTGGATGGAGAAGGAGGAGGAGGGTACATTAGACAAGCAGCCTAATGAGAGACCGCTGGATGAATCGACCGAACCAACACTGTGGAGGACTGTGGAGACTCAAACACACACCTAGGAGAGCATTGCCGAGTAGCTGAGCGCTGAGGCCTGCAGCGTTGTTTTGCAACATTCCACAGATGAGCAGCGATGCTCCCAACGCTCGCTCCTCTGACACCTGAACACAGACAGGAACAAGTGTGAGCGTAAGTGGATGACTTCAGTGCAGAGTCTGTCTTAATGTACTGTACTTCTAATCAAAAGTATATTCTGGCATCATTTGGTTTCATAACACCTCCTGTGTTGCTGCTGCTGCGGATTCACTCACAGTGAGTTGTGGTCTGGCTGCGAGGTAAGTGCCCAGAGCGTACAGAGACAAGATCTGTGTGGATGGAAGGTCGAACGCCTCCTGAAGCATCACCTCTTCAACCACAGAGCACGCACCTGTACGAATACAATAACAGTACAATAAATGTCTTTCCATAATTGATAGTCAAAATAAATAAAAAAAAAAATAAACTAATCGTAGCAAAGATTAAAGGGTTTCTTCTTCGAGATCAAGAACCTGAATGAGAGAGCAGAAGTTCTACTACAAACCGAAACGATAGCCATTTTTAAACAATTAATCAAATCAATTAAATCCAAATTTCAAACAAATTTTAAGAAAATAAAAAAAAAATAAAAATGCAAGAGTTTTAATCCACTGATGTTATATGGAGTCTGTCCATCAAGATAAACCACTGCAGGAGAAGAGGGTGCAACAAGAGGATGTAATTAGAGCGCCAGTCAAACCTCAAAGAACAAACTTAACATGCCATTTATGTGTGTTTCGTGTAAATTTGAGGAACATGAAAGTCTCTTTGTTTAAGTTCCCCTTATTGGTTCACACATATGTTTTCATTTTAAGACATTTTGTGATTCTATAAAAAAAAGAGTGGAAACTTGAGTGACAATTAAATCACATGCTTCATGTACATCACAACGGCTGCATTTTGTCACATTTTGTTTTTATTGACACGCCAACTTTTCTACCTCAGACAAGCACAACATTTTTTTCAGATTTCTGATGTTTTCACACAAGTTTTTTAGTTTCCTACTGATGATGTTCATCTTGAAGAACAGGTCACAAAAATCTAATATTTAAAAAAAATAAATAAAAATGCCAACAGCTGGGTCCTGTAGATATTAGAAAATGTAACGTAAGAGAAGCATCTCCTCTGTTTTGTAGCAGTGTTGGTAGCTGAGCAGTCATCTCTGTTGGTCTTAGTTTGGCTCTAGCGCTACAGTAAAAGATTTCAGCACTATTGTTTATATTTTGTTAATTTGATCAGGATTAAAGGCCTTGTTGCTATGCAGGTAATGTTCCTACACTGATGGTTCACCACGCCCAAATTAATGTCGAGAAAACACTTAAGAAGTATCGTATTTGTCAGGGACTGATTTCAGCTGCAGCTTTAAACAGACCTGGTTCTGCTAGTGAGGATTTACAGCAGCGCTGATTCGAATGACTTGAGTTTGGGCTCACTGATGTGTATTTAATAGCTGTTTGACAAAAATGTTGCTCTGCAGCACAGAGGAATTAAGATGGGTCTGGTTTTAGTTAGTCAGGCAGCACTCATCAGTAGGATGATTACTTTCAGTTAATTTCTAAAAGTAATGAAACATCACTTTAGATTTCAACATGCAACTGAAAACATTGTAATGCCAACTTCACCGGTTGAAAAAAAAAAAAAAAAAAAAAAAACATGAACTGTTTAGTCTAATCTTATTAGAGAAAAATTATCTGGCTTCCTCTTCACTCCGTCTCTTGCAAACAAGGAAATAAAATGTTTGAAATCTGATTGACAGACAGCCTGTTCCCACACCTGGCAACAGTCAAAGTCAACAAGAATGTGTTTGGAAATCTGCAGGAGTTTTACGTTATCTCAGTCCATCTGAACCTATTTTTTCACTTCAAATGTTTGACTGAAAATTCCTTACTTTTAAAGTCTCCATCCTTAATGTAAGAATCTATTAGCAGGTTGAAGGTGAGGTCGTCTGGGAATATTCCATACTGGACCTGCACAAATATACACACACAGACACACACACACACACACACACAGGTTTTGCATCACGAGTACAGCATGAACTGTTTATCCTACATGATTTGGTAAACACGGTGTACAGCACACTGTCGATCCCAAATGCATCTCTGACATCGAGACCTCTAATCTCCCACGGACATGACACCCATCAAAACAACAGATACTACAGATACTGCAGTACAGATACTAACCGAGCACGCTCTGTTTTACCTCACTGTAAACACATCACTGGTTAGCGTGCTTCTCCGCTTTAAAAATAATTCAATGATTGGCAGATACTACAACTCATTTAGGAGCAGCACACATGCTGGGCTGAAATTGTCAAACATGTATGACGTTGTTCATGCTGCTAACATCCGTTTCAAAATGCATCTGAGTGGATTCAGATTGGATCTGTGATTGCTCACACTGACAGATAAGTGCAGCTGACAGAGGCCTCTAATCACATTTCCTCTCTGATTATGAAGATGAGCTTCCTTTACCTTGATGAAAGAGTCTTCTAATTTTTAGCTGGTATCCATTTTATTGTTTCAAAAATAAAATGGAGGGATAATAATCTGTTGTGTACCTTGTTCTTAAGTGTGTACAGGGCCTTGTCCTTGGCTCCATATTTGAGACACTGTCTGATCCAGCTGTGAATGGTCCAGTCCCTCAGGTACCAACAGTTCGGACTGTGACGAAACCTGGAAGGAATAAAAAAACGTTTTATTTTCTTATACAGTACATCCATCACAGGTCTGCTTTATTATTGTGCAAGATAAAATCCTAGGAAAGATGGGAGGAAGATACATGCGACCACATTTGTTGTGAATCAGTTGCTGAATCACCAGCAGAGCGAATAACTAAAATACAAGATTCCAGACACGTCAAAAACATTTGAATGTATCAAAAATAATAATTAGTATTTTCAAAACATCCCGAGGTGAAAAGGTAGTTTGCTTTTCAACTGCAGTGAAAATTAAATGTGCCCTCAACAAGGGTGCGATTGAAAAGATATACTAAATCTTGTAATCTCAAGAATGGGTGCAGATTCCAGAGGAGGGAGTAAACAGGAAAAATCTGGAGTTGCCCCGAACAAAGAAAAGCATGTGACTGAACAAAAACCAAAACAGACAAACCAAACAGACAATTCAGTCCAAGAAAAGCACAAAAGTTGATACCACAGAGAACCAAGGAAGCAGCGGACATGCGACACAGAAATGAAGATGGAGAAAGAGTCAAAATGATTCCCTCTTACTTGTAAAGGTAGTACTCCGCCTGATCAATCTCTTCTCGAGATGAAATGTTGTCAACAAACTGAAACACAAACAGAAAATACAATTAGATACTGAAAACTGTCTTTCTACTGCAAATTAAGTTTTGAAATAAAACACAGCCTAGATTTAGTTTACCCGTGACATAGTCAAAGAGCTAACTGGGAAATTCCTTTCATACGTCATATCCATAACGCTGGCCAGTGTAGCTGTGGGTTAGAAAAACAAAACAACACACATCAGTAAGACTATAAAACAGTGTAGAACGAAACAAACTACTGAGGATGTCTTTTCCATTATACACCTGCCTTGGATACAACAGCACCATTAAAAAATGTTTGATTATGTCATCAAATGTTTCACCATCGGTTGTGATTTATTCTAAATTTGTAAAACTTTAGTATGATTGATTTTTGTTTAATTTATTAGTACTGTACTAGTACACTACTGAACAGTTACCAATCAGTCCACCATGATGCTGCAGTTTAACACTGCCACCCTGTGTTGACAGAGTGCACCTACACTAATATTTGGTGCCGCGAACAGCTACAATGTGTACCCTGCAATCATACATCTGGACGTGGATATGTCAGCAACACACAGTTTTTTTAATACCAGCAGTTTAACAAGACTTTGAGAGTTAAGTATCGACACACACACACAATACTTTTTTGATAACTTACTTTGAAGAGTATGAATCTTGACTTTATTGTTTAATTTAGTCTTTAAACACACAACACTAATGTCTTCAAGAAACTAAAACAAGTCCAGTTGTCCACGATATAGCACTTAGAAACCCGAGTCTTTCATAATGAAATCCACAATCCAACAATCCAGTGGGGTTAAACAATTGTCCACAGGCTTGTGTAGGCAACCAAGAGGGACAGAGATGGTCTCATTTTTCTATGTCATGCTCACATATTGCCAATTATCGAGTGACTCATACATGTAAATTGCTACAAATGACCACATAGAGCCCCTTGAAGCGACACTTTATCAGACCTTAAGTTAAAAATACTCATTGCATTTCAGTCTATAGCCAGAAAGTACTGAAGTTTGACATCCAGTCATAGATTATAGCACTCACAAATCCAGAGGCTTTATCTTGTAAGGTTCATACTTTAAGACTAAACTGTCTTCAGTTTGGATCCTTCAGTGTCTTTCATCCATTTTCTACATCTGTTGATCTTGTGCAAGAATCAGCCTGAAAGTCTATACCATGTATAGGCACATATCAGGTAGACATTCACACTTGCATTCATAACTATAACGAATTCTCCAAATCGCCTGGAAAGGATTTGTACCCTTCTTCAACTCAGTTACATTTAATAAAAGTGGTTAAAATGAGGAATAGTGACGACCTCTATATGGACAAGGTAGCAAAATGGGTTTCCCCAGGAAAATGCCCAAAATCCTGACTCCAGATATCATTAGTTAGACTATTCAATACATTTGTTATGTGAATATTAGCATAAATCTTACCCAGGTTGTGAGGATCTTTCTGTCTTGCCTCCCACACTTTGGTATCTGTGTAAGCTGCTGAGAGGAGCCATCTTCTGGCTGTAAAGACAAACAGTCAACCAGGTCATGTAAATACATATTAAGGTTCACTTGTCGCCTGTTTATAAGCTGGTTAGTATCACTATGACACACTTAAACGACAGTAATGTGTGTTGAAATCTTGGTTATGCAGGTATGATGTCAAAGAAGCTACATTCAGTTAGCTAATAACATGAACTGGGGACATTAGCCCTCCCTCTCTAAACATTAAAAACGGAAAATGGAAGACAAAGAAATAGAGGTTTAACAAAAAAAAATACAATCAAACTAAACTGTAATATTCGCACGTCGACATTTAAGATGTGTTTACCTGCAAGAGACGGAGATAAACATTTAACTTTGACTGCTGCTGTCACACACCGCTTCAACACGGAGGCTGCCATTTTTGGACGATACCATTTCTTAACGGGAGGCGGGGGTGGTGATATTTCTGACGGTCCTTCCAACTGCCGCAAGAGGGTTAAACCAAAAGTGAGACCTGGCAAACAAAACGGAAATCCTGTAAACCTGTATCTTTTTAAACTGTCCCTTTGCACAGGAAAATGTTTATTTTCCTAATTATTCATGAACAACGACAAGTAAAAAAAATAAATAGATAAAGTAGTTTTAATTTTAACAGAGACTAACATCTTGGGCTACTACATCAAACACTGCAAATGTGAGAGCAAGGTGAGTCTAACAATTTAAGTTAATCAAGTTCAATTTAATTTTCAATTTTTTTTTGTTAATCTTTGAATAAAACGTATGTAAGATTTGGCATGTAATGGTTATGAAATGTGAAATGTACCCTGAATGATTGGCAGCTGATGTAAATATTTACATCCAGCCCCACAAACTGTGAAGTACAACATCATATGATATGCATCAGGTTTTTCACATAGTAGGCTACCCATTCCTAAAACTCTGCATGTTTACTCATGAATGTATGGAAGCCCATTGCCACCAGTTCCAAAAGTCCCATTCTGAATCATAATTATAACCTAGAATATAACCTAAAAATTGTGAGAAAAAAAAGTAATGATTATGACATTTAAAACTCATATCATCGAATGAAAAGTAATAGTTGAGAGATTAAAAGGCATAATTTGGAGTTAAAACGTTAAAATAATGCGATAAAAGTCAAAATTATGTGAAAATGTTTACTTTTTATCTAAAATGTCCATGTAACGATGGCATTTTATCTCATATATTTAACTTTTTTGTGACTTCTTATCCCATAATTTTGAATTAAAAGAAAAACCCTAATTATTATGACTTTTGATCATTTTGTCATCTTATTTCTTTTATCTTTACCTGCCAAAATGGGCGTCTGTATGAATGAATATAATCATGTATTCACATTTGTTTCCTTTTCGAAATGACAAAAAATATAATATATTCAGTCAATCTTTCCAACGTTAACATAATTTATGGGATACATTTGATTTTAATTTCAAAAGATACCTAATGATGTAGGATCTATGTTCCTTTTTTCTTTAATAAATAAATAATAGGCTAAAAGATTCTAGATAAAGATTGTAACGTTTCAGTCTATCAAAATATGTGTCAGGCAAAAAATATTTGTCTTCTGCATGTTCTTGGACAACATCGTCTGTTAAATGCAGATATAAGGTGGTTATCGGGGTAAATAAGTTGCAAGGGTGTGCTTGGACAAATCTTTTGAATATATACGTGTAGAGGGTTGAACACTAGAGGGTGCTGTTTGTACAAGGAGGACACCAGATAAACACTGAAGCTTCACTCGCCCTGTGGCACTGTGTTTAAAACCATAAAAAGCTCCAGTGTCGGTCACTCAGCATCATGGATGACCGCTTTCTGAAGCTCCTCGGGACATAACGTTTGTCCAGTCAAGTGTAAAAGATGTTAGACAACCGCTAAGATAGTAACACACCCTCTGGATGAAGCAGGAGGGATGACAGCACCCTAAATTGGGAGCTGAGTTGTTGAGTGTAAACATGTGTTTTTATTTGGGGCGGCTGTCCTCTCTGACCTCTGTGTGTTTTGATTCTCCATTCTAGTCTACAGGAGGAGAGCTCTCAGCTATAATTAAATTACAGTAAGCTCCTTGGCTGTGTCTCAAAGGAGGTGACAGGTTGAGACTGGGGTGGGACACTTTTGTTAAACAAAACGTGGAAGAATTTTAGCACCATCTCGTTTTCTCACTCGCCAGCAAAACAGGAAGCTCTTACCCGAGCTGCACTAGAGAGAACTGACAGGAAGTAAACACATGTACATGCACAACTCTGGACACGGCTATCTTTTCAGGAGCGAATGGTGTCTAATAGTTTCTCTTCTTTTCGAGTGTTGCGGCACCACCTCGCCATCTTGTTGGCGTTGGGCAAAATGTTGACCTTGCACAACTCACTTTCCTTTAAAAAAAAAAATGCTATCTGACACTCCCTGCTGCACCATTCTCCTCATCTTAATAGGTGGATGTGGTTCACTGATGCAAAGAATTGAGAAGTATTCGCTTTCAATATCTCCGTTACGTGCATCCCCTGTCTGCTTCCTTTGTATTTCACAGCCACGGCACCATATATCAATATTTGAATAAGTACGTGAGTAACGAGCGTCACGTGACACAAAAAATGCATCGTAAGCCTTTTTTTTTTACATGATGACAAGTCATTTTGGTGTGGTAGCTCTCCTCAAGAACAAAAAAAACAATATAGTGTACAGTTTTAGGGTATGAGTGTGCTATCGAGTTTAACTTCTTTGCACAAGTTGAAACCAAATAGCATAAAATAGGACGGTAGGCATAGGAAAATGATGGAGAAAAGCCCCAAACAAGCTCATAAAGCAAACCTGTAATAGTAGAAAACACAATAGAATGATAAATGTATATGTTATGACATTAGGACGTCGGCGAATGTGTAAATTAAACCAAAGGAGAAAAATAGATTAAGTTAAGATGATATTCTGGTTGAGTAGAAGTGAATTTGTGAATTTCTTTGACATGAAATACTCTCCTCTTATGATTTGCTTTGCTAAAATAATTCTGCGATGATTTAGAACTGGAGGAAGGAGATCGGAGTCAGCTCAAAGTTCAAACAAGGTTTTAATCTTGTACAGGAGGAGCATTCACAGAGCAACACGCAGGTCTGTCACGGAGTGAAGACTCAAATGTCTTTGGAGAAAAACATGGCATATATCTGTCTCTGTGGGTGTGTTATCACTCTGATAGTTACTAATTTATGCCCTCCTGCACTTAAAGGAATCATTCACAGAGAAGGAAGTGATAACCTTGAGTGAATATTCAAAACCTTACATGGGTCATAAAACAACACAAAGGGTCGCAGGTCACGTTTAAACAGCTACATTGAACATTCCTGTGCAAGACTTCAGTTCACATCTCTCTTCATGAAGTACAACATTTCCATCACACGTATAAGTATCATGTACCTAAAAGTACATGTTGTAGAGCACCACATTTATCTAAAAAATGCAGCGGAGTAATGTGTCGACTTACATAACAAGCACATTTTGTAGGGAATGAAACAGGATGGGCACCACCCTGTAATGTACAACCTTGTTTAACCTAAAAGAAATCAGTGCTACTAGGAGGAGTTGAGGGTTACTAAGTGGAGACAGGGGGACAAATCATCACAACAAACAGAATTAAACAATGTAATGAAGAGTTCAAGGGTGTCACTTTGTAGTGAAAAGTGGTGGGGACATAAATACTCAATCAGTCTTCAACATGTGCGTTTTTCAAGCAGTGCGGTTGGGTTATCGTATGCGGTCAGAGGAGATATTTATGGTGCATCGAAAAGCCAAAAGCCTCGGCTGCTACAGAGGCGACAACACGAGAAGAGTCAGCATCAAACGCACGACGGGGTTGACCTCAGAAGCAGCCGTCATCCAAACGCATCACATCACGTCCTCAGCTGCAACTTCAAGGCAATCGAAAAAACACCATCGTCATAGACTGATGGTTGGTTTATAGTGTTATGTACATATTTGTCACTGGGTTAAAGTGTTGCCATGATTGCCTGCAGGTGATGACGGAGAGGATCAGGGAGGGTTTGGATTTAACAATTCTTGACGTTGTCTACGGCAGAAGAAAGTTTTACGTCGCTGTTCAAGGCCAACTCCAGAATGCACTATTATTGATTACACAGTAAAAGAAATAACCCTCATATTGGATCCAAGATAAATGTCTTTTGAATTTTAAGTCAATCTCAAGTTTTGTAGATATATTATAAAAGATCTGCTTGCCTAGGATTTGGTGTAAAACAATAGAACGATTGAATTATAAGAAATCACATCAATAAATGTCAACAGTTGTTGAAATACAGAATCTTTTGCTCCAACTTTTTCTTTATTTCAGAGCTTTAGCATTTTAGTTTGACTTCAGACTTAAAAATACTAAGAACAGTGTAAATGTCTAACATCAACTATATTTTGACGCTTCTTGTTCAGTAGCCTATAAATCCCACAGTTTGAAGCTTTTTAATTATCTCTGCGTGTTACAAAACAGATTTATTTATAAACTGTGATTTGTCCTTTTCCCAAAGCGACACCATCTTGTCATCACGCCATGGTTATGAAAAGTGTGTTGGCTTTTCATTGCAAAGCAGAACATCAACTCTCTCTCGCTTCATGATTCATTTTTCCCATCGCACAACGATTTAACCTGTTCTCCTGTGTGCCCGTGCGATCATATGATTCTCATGGTTTTGTAAAGTTTCAGTTCAGTAAAAACACGCAGGAGAGGTAGAGTTTTACTGAAACACCTTCTTTCGCTCGGCCTCCGAGAAGAGGTCGGTTACACACGATGTCCCTCAGAGATTGCACAATGTGATGCCGCTGACAGTTCGTCTCTGAGCCAGCGGTTGGGATTGAAACGTGTAGGTGAGGAAAGGAAAGGAGAGGAGGATGTGAGAACTTCCTCAAACTGTTTGCAGTTTCGCCCTGTAGGACACGGTGGTCGTCACGGGTAGAAAACGAGAAGCTGTTGTTCTGCATTTCATCTGACAAGAAATGACTTGATGTTTACCTGAACTGGCACATTAATGTGAGGTATAAGGTGATTCCATCGCCCGTTGAGCTGAATATGGGATCAGTGTGGATTGAAATGCACCAAACAATACTTTTAATTATTCTCTGCTCAGTTACTCTCTAGTAGTAATCATACATATATGTGAGATATCCCACATGATGCACTGAATGATAATGCACCTTCCTCTACTTTTTCCATTAAACTTTCTCTTTCCTTTGAGTAGTATTTCTATTTTCAGCGGAGCTTCTGCAATGAGCAGAAACAATGCTTTATTCTGAGTCATACAGACATACGCAGCCTTTGTCTGGGACACCCACTGTGTCCGTCACCGCTGTTTGATCACAACCTAAAAGAGAGAAGGGGAGAGGTGTTTTCTCTTCCTCTTCCTCTACTTTGAAAGAGAAGCTGGGGGAGAAAGGCAAGCTTTTTGAAAGCCGCAGCAATCATCTCTGGTTTGGTAAAGTACGTGTCAGACGGAGAGGACTGACATTTACTATCAGGGCTCCTATTCTTTCAAATTATTCACAGAAAGGTTTAGAAAAAAACAAGGCCTTCAGGTTTAATGTTTTCAAGCTTTTATTTTAGCATGTATCTCGCAGACCACCATTACACTGCCATACAATAATGAACACAGCCGTCTCATCAAGACTGATCTGACAAAGGCATGTTGATTTAAAAAAAATCTAAACAAAAAGATATAAAAAAAAGATCAAAATCACAGTTTATTTTTTTAGAAAGACACTCAGAGGATTTGTTTACAAACTAAAAAAAAACAAATGACCATAACACATGCACAATGATTTGAGCAATAACATAGTTTTGATTTTAACATTTATTTATAACAGACAACGGAGTAAAAAGGAAATCAAAAATCGCGTATTTGAGTGGTTATTGCAAAATGATTGTAAAAAACTAAATTATTAAATACATTTTGGCGTTTTATTTACAAAAAAGCGGCACCCTAATCATACTTTTCTACTCATAAATGCACATGTTCCTTCCTCACATCCTGTCAGTGACTCATTAATCAGTGTATGATATGTTCCGTATGCTTCACAGCTTTATATTTAAAGATGATATCTTCATATCTATTTTGTCATGCTAAGCTACTACACCACATCCTCCATAATCCGTTTTATTTAAAGACCTCCACTCTTTCCTCTCTCCTCAGGGGTGTGTCTCCTGAACATCCTCTCCATTTTCCTGTCAAAGAAACACATCTGCCTTCCCTCAACCCTGCGTCTTCTTCTCTTTCTCTGACCCAATTTTATCACTCTTTGTCTTTGTCTTCGTCTTCACCTTCTTCTTCTTCTTCTTCTTCTTCTTCTTCTTCTTCTTTCTCTGGACCCGTAACCTCCATGTATTCACCTATCTCCAATCTAGTCTGGTGCTGTTTGCTTTGCTCTGTCTCATCTATCTCGTGGTAATCTTCTAGCTCTGAATCAGAGTCGTAATCGTAGGACTGTCTTCGACCTGTCTCATGATCGTACTCCTGGTCACCCAGCTCTAAATCAGATTCATCTGCCATCTCTTCTGACTTCAAGAGGTGCATCTTGTCACCTCTGGGATCGACAGAGTCTCCCTCATTTCCTGACTCCCTCTCATCTAAACCATGCTCATACATTTCTTTCTGCTTCTCCTCTGGCCTTAGTTCAGGCGGAGACCCATGCCCTCTCTCCTCCAGCTCCTGTTGGTCCACCTCGGGGCTGTACTGGCTCCTCCTGTACAAACTCTCCTCATCCTCCTCCTGACACGAGCTTCCAGGGACGCTCTCGCCATCAGACTGGGAGAGGCGGAGGCCGGGCAGGCCTGAAGGCTTCTGGGAAAGGTCAAACGGCTCCTCTTGGCCGAAGCGGGTGAGGAGGCCCATGGGGCTGGACAGGCAGAATCGTCCTCTTTGCCTAAACACTGAAGTCAGAGAAATAATGAATTACATCAATCAACTTTTGCAATTTAAAAATGCATGAACCATTTATGTTTTGTGCATCCTTACATCTTTCATCCAGCCCTCTGTCCATGACGCCGTGTTTGACCTTCATGTGTCTGGTGAGGTTTCCCTTCAGCGTGAACTTGCTCGGGCAGTAAAGGCATTTGAAGGGCTTGCTGTCTGAGTGGAGGTGCATGTGGCCCATCAGGTTGTGCATCCTGTTGAACTCCTTCCCACAAAGCTGAAAGACAAAAAAGAGAAGTTTAAGGTAAGTTCTCATTACAATTCAGTTTTTGCATGGATGAAACTCACGAGACATGATGGCAATGCGTCAGTTACAATTACTGAGCATTAGGCTAGCTGTTTACCACTTTTGTCTTTATGCTAAGCTAAGCTAACTGGCTGTTGGCTAAAGCTACATATTTACACACAGATGCGAGATGTGTATCTTTCTGTCCAACTCCTTGCAAAGCATAAGCATATTTCTGAGCATGTCTAACTATTCTTTTTAACTGGTGATGTAACAGTTTCAATTTAATGCTGATGCCTCTATAACATCAACACAAGCAAACAAGACCATCAGCGCAAAGATTGGTTACTTCTGCATCATTATTACATAAAGTAAAAGTTTACTTTGTTTCATCAGCTTTTTTCCACATTGTCTACCAGAATCAACAGAAAATTTACATACAACGTTCCTTGAAGAGGTAAAAGTGCAGACGTACTAGCAGCAAAATCTATTTGAAGTATGGAAAGTAAAAGTTCTCATTTTAGTGACATATCATCATATTTTAGAGGCTTATCATATGTTTTATACATACAATTTCAATCTGAAAAGTAAAAGTACGTCATGCATTAAAATAAATGCAGTTGAGTGAGTAAAAACTACCCATTTTCCCTCTTAACTGCATGTAAGCACAGTACTTGAGTAAATATACTCAGTTACCTTCCACCACTGGCTGCAGTAAACACTATTTGAGGATACAAAAACAATAGGCCAACACCTTCCACCTATTATTTTTCCTCCTCTGCCAAAGCTCCTTTGTTCGATGACTAATTCTTGCTGAATGCCGAGTTATAGAGCTACACGTAATCATGAATGAATGTGCAGGCATTCACACATAGACACACACATGCACACACCCTGTCTCCCTCCTTCTATCCTTGTTTTCCTCGTTTCCTCTTTGTCTTCCCCCCTCTCTCTCTCTCTCTCTCACTCCCAGACACACACACAAGAAAAACAGAAAGAGAGAGAGAGAAAGGAAGCAACATCGAGACAGGGCCAGGAGGAGAACAGGGAAGGGCAGCTCCTGCGCTGTCCTTCCTCTGCATTCTTTTTTATTAGGGTGGTCCTTTCCTTCAGGAGGAGAGAGGGACTGTAAACTGTCCAAGAGGACCGTGAGAAAACAGGAAGCTCCCTCCAGCAGCAGAGAAAGCAAGATGAAATCTATTTGAGGGCCCTGTTCTCCGGGGAGGCTGGGGGGCCATTGTTAGAGAGGCAGTTTGTGCGGCGATATCCTTCCTATGGACGAGGAGGGTCCTACTGCCAAAAGCCTCCCTGCTATCTGGTCATCGTCTCAGTCCTCGGACCAAACACCAAGGTCAAAACAGACTCTCCAGAAAAAGTGGGGAAATCCTTTAATAGCAGCTACCACTAGATATTACACATTTGGATCGTGGCTGTGATTAAGCACGCATTGGTAAATTTTGTTTATAGTTCAGCATCTGGAGCATTGATGCCTTTTTCCAACCCCTTACAGGAAAAGGAGTGGATATTAAAGGAATAGTTTTGCAAAAGATGCATCTGGCCGAGAGTGAGATAAGAAGATTAATACCACTCCCAAGTCCGATGCTAAATCTGAAGCTACAGCAAGCGCAAGCTATGCTAAACTAATCAAAACTAAGCTCAATAACTGCTGGTGGCAGCTTCGAAACAAACGAGTCCTTCAGATTGTTAGTAACTGTCTTTTAGAAAAGCACAAAAAAGTGTTTTTTTTTATATCTGATTCCGTTATAAATCACTGTTGAAAGGTAACTTAATTTTATAATGTGACAGTGCTATCATTGGCTAGGTTTAGGCAAAGAAGCGACTTGGCTAGGGTGTGCTAAACATTGTTTTTCAGGTACCTTGTTAAGGTCAGCCTTATAGTCACGGTTACAATAAAAAACACACGTTAAGGGGGCTCTGTGGAGCGTCTGTGTTGAGCTGGAATCTGGACGTTAGTTTATGTTGGCGGACTCAATTTCTAAACTAACGTGAGCTACTGTTGCTCTCCGTTAGCAGAGCAAAGAGAGGCACTAGCAAACGTGCATTGAGTCACATCATTTGAACTGTCGTGGAAAATCCTGGACAAAGAAATCCACAGTCCCTCAGCATTAAACAACCTCAACAAATTGGCCATATGCTTGTTTAGGCGACTGAGAGAAACAGTGTAGGCCTAACTTTTCACGTCATTTTACGAACAGCTCACATGTGGTCAATAAACAAGGGATTGATGCATGTAAAATGCTATCAGCTGTGACATAGAGCCCATGTACGGTCATGGAATGATACGGTCATGGTTAAAAAAAAGGCCATGTTGACTGCCGGTAAGAAACCGTAAGCAAAACGTGGTCCACCATAATTAAGAATGAACTTTGGTGACCCATCCATCAGTCTCAAACATATTACTCTGCGGACTGCGTTGTTCTAAAATAACGTATCCCATTAAGAGTCACGCCAGCTACTAGTACATTCTCTAGTTACTGTGAAGACATGACAGTTGTATCGATCTTCTCCTCTTACGAATTAAGAATTAAGATTATTTTTCCAATGACTCCTTTAATCAGTGAACAAAAGACGAATTGGCGCCATAACACAACACAAAGAACCCCACATGCTGTGTTCAGTTTGACCAACCTTGCATTTATAGGGCTTGATGTCCGAGTGGACGATCATGTGAGCCTTGAGAGTCTGTTTTTGGACGAAGCTCTTGAAGCACATGTGGCACTGGTAGGCCCGTATGTTGGTGTGGATGAGGACATGACGCTTCATGTTGGCTAACAGGGTGAACTCACGTCCGCAGATGCGACACTTGTGCTCCTTCACCCCCTGAAGAACGAGAGAATGTGGAAGTAGTGGCGTGAGAAATGTGGTCAACAGACGAGTGTGTCTTCTGCTTACAGTTCTGGTTATTCTAACCTTTAAAATCCCGCTGAGCTCTATCTTTACTGTCTTTATTTAAATGTTGTGTGAGGATCTCAAAGGTGTTAAAGATAAGAGTCGATAAAAGAGGTCCAAGAGACAGAATTTAAGAGGAAACTGCTTTGACACAGCTGCCAAAACGACATGCTTGGCTAGTGTCCAAACTCTTTCAGCAATCTTCAGTGTCCGAAATGTGCAAAGGCATTAACAAAAATGTCTGACATGTGTGACAGCAAAATGATAACTCTGTCTGATGCCAAAAAAACATGCTTTTATTTCCAACCCCTGTCAAAAGATAAAAGGCTGTCTTTTCTCTTTGCCCTCCTAATTAAACCTACTTTGTGAGTGAGCGTGTGCTGTTTCAGGTGGTGTGACTGGATGAACTCCATCCCACACTCACTGCAGATGTACGGTCTGATGTCTTTGTGTTTCATCATGTGATTCTGAAGCTGGCTCGGGTACTGGAAAGTCTTCTGGCACTCCGCACACCTGCAGGGACAACAGGTGCAAAAAACCTCTTTAAAGAGCTGAAGAGAGAACAGAACAGTCGTTCTTGTGGCTGTACAGTAAATCTGATGCAACAGCTAGCAACCGGTTAGCTTAGCTTTGTACATAGACTACGTGGCTAACTGGCGGCTATCTAGCCTAACTACAGGTTAGGAACCTGCTAGATTAGTAGGCTGCGTAGACTTTACAAAAAAAGGGGGAAATTATTAAAAAACATAAATTTAACATCAATTACTGAGCTTTAGAGGTGGTGAACAGCATATTTTATTGCCGTTTGACAGACCTACGCATGTTTCCTTTTGACTCAGCATGCTAACCTCTAACTAGGCATTTTAGCAGTTAGCTTACCTTACATGTAACTTAAAGGCAGTTAGTTTAGCCGAGTTTAGTAGGCTGCAAAGATGGTAAAAAAAAAAGCGGTAAAACAACAAGCCTGGCTAATGTTTCTACTGCCTAAACAAATTAAATGTATTTTTTTTTATTTAGAGTTGCTGGTTGGCAGATTTGTTAGCCAACTGTTTGACAGATGATACATGCATCTTTATGCTTAGATAAGAAAACTGACTGCTGGCTAGCTACAGGAAGCAACCGGTTAGCTTACCTTAGTCCAAAGATTGAAGAAAAGGGAAACAAGGGGTCTAGTTTTTCCACTGTTTCAACAAATTAAATATGATGTTAATCAGCTAGTTTTAGAGGTGCTAGTATTTTCCCTCCTTTTTTAATCTTTATGCTCAGCTAAGCTAACTGTCTACTCGCTGTTGCATCATAGTAGTTAGTTACTGTATACATGTGAATGGTTTAGGTGTTCTCATCTAACGCTCGACAAGAAAAGGAGTAAGAGTATTTCCCAAAATGTTCAGTAATTTGCTTAAATCACAATCATTTAGATAGTTTAGCAAAGAGACAGTGGGTTTTTGTGCTCACCTGTACAGGGTGGGGCCACGGTGGGCAGTCAGGTGCCTCTTCAGTTGGGCCAGCGTGGGGAAATCCAGACCACACTCCACGCATACGTTCTCCTGGCCTTTCTCGTGCTTCAGCTCATGGGCACGAAGCTCACTGGGGTAAGCAAAACCTCTGCCGCACACACTGCAGCTGGAGGGACAAGATAAAGTGAAAGATTAGAATAAAAACAGAGCAGCTCAAAACGACAAGAAGCCAAAAACATGCTACAAATCATGTACCTGTATGGCTTCACGTCACTGTGCTGCATCATGTGTCTCTTCAGGTGGCTGGTCTGAGTGAAGGCCTTGTGACACACCGTGCACTTGTGGGGCCTCATGCCCTGGTGGGTGAGCAGGTGAGTGTGCAGGTGGCTCAGCTGCTTGAACAGCTTCCCACACAGGTGGCAGCCATGCGGCTTGATGCCGTTGTGCCCAAGGATGTGCGTGACCAGGTTGTACTTGGAGGTGTAGGACTTCTCGCACATACGACACTTCCATCTTTTCTGATCTCCTCCCACATCCACATAATAACTGTCATCCACGTGGACGTTGAGACCAAGCTTCTCAGCGCTGGTCGTCCCACTGCGAGGAGGACCTTCACGGCCGCGATGCCTGGGGTGGAGGTCCTCTCTGGGGTAGAAAGAACCAGGGGAGAGGTGCATGACGGGGCCAGGCATGAAGAAGGGGTACGGGAGGAGGCTGTGGTGGAGCGATGGGAAGTAGGGAGGGTGGAGAAGGAGGGGAGAGGGAGGCCAAACAGGGGAAGGACTGAGAGGCTCCTGTTTCACCTGCGCAGGTAAACTCATACCTGGTGATCTGTGATGTAGCTGCAGTCTGTTAAGTTCAATCATACCAGGCATGGGCTTCGGGGATGGGGACGCCATGGGCCGATGTGGGAAGGAGAATGGGAAGTGGGCGAGGTCCACCGTCTTCTTTCTGCTGCTCTCTTCTGCCTCTTCTGCTGCTCCGTCAGGAGATTCACCTTCCGTGGCGTCCATTTTGAAAGGAGTCCTTTTGCGTTTTTGGGATCCTTCCTTTTGTGAATAACCGGGGCCAAACATGGGAAAGAAAGCAGGCGGGCTGAACACACTGTAGGTGTCTCTGGGGGGTGAAATGCTGGGGTATCTGGGAGGGGAGAATTTTGGAGGCTTAATGTAGAGCGGAGGTGGGCTTAGGTAGAAACTGTGCTGAGATGCGTGTCGGAGCTCATCTCTGAGAGGAGGACTTCTTGCTGGTGAGCAATTCACTCTGTCTGTTTCCATCTTCTTTCCCTTTGAAAAGAAGAGATGGGTGAAGTTAGTTGTAGTGGTAGAAGAAATATTCAGATCTTTACTTAAAGAGTCTGAGGGACTACTCAAAAATCTTTTGGAGCTCTGGAGGCAGCTGCATGAATGGTGCTGACTTGCATTGAACGGGTCTCACGACTACTCGTGTCTCAAGTTTGCAACTGAAAAAATGATAACACGAGTTTAACACGCAAATCTCAGACTGAACCGCCTGTGGTCAAGTTGCATTGTGGGCAATGGAGACCTGAGGTTATGACAAGGAAGAAGAACGCGGGGTATAATCTCTTTCTGTTCTGCTGCAACGTTTCTGATCCTTTTTTCTTTAAACTGTTCTTTGTGACTGTGTGTTCTTTGTGACGATGTTATGGGGGTGCAATGCTGACTTGGTGGAATACTCCTTTAGGTATAAAATAGCATGCCACAATGTAAAACACTCCTTTACAAGTAATTCAACATCCTACTTACGTAAAAGACCACAAGTATTATTAGCAAAATGTACAAGTCTTTGCACTGTATTAAAAAGGCCTGAGTGACAGATTTTTTAAGCAATTGGCAACCAGGATTAAAAATCCAGTCCAGTCTACAGACCTGTAGTCAGTGTTTGGATCTTTACTTTTTATGTGAAATATTGGATACTTTTACCTCTTTGGGCCGATGTTTGAATGAAACAACGGCCCAAATGTTTAAAGGGTCTCTTTGATGGAACTGCTGAAATATCATAGAGGCCACAGTTATTATCAACTGGCACCTTTAGTTGTTAAATTAATGTAGTAAAGTGAAATGTATAGTATTTCCCTCTGAAATGTA
>OMLP01019199.1:38848-49781 GCA_900302685.1 Spondyliosoma cantharus
GTGACATGTTGATGAAACAGTCTAATGGATAGTCTAATGATCTAATGGATAGAAAGGCTCAGGTTGAGGTAACGCACCTCCGTTGAGAATGAAACAAAGTATTCACAGCCGATTGACTGAAAGACAAACAGGAAGCAGATTTACACCAACCCTAACACACATACACACACACACACACACACACACACACACATCCACAACAGCACAGATACACACAAACTCCGAAAAACAACTTTAAATCATGTTAGAGTAAAAAACAACTTCTAAATGCAAACAAAATGTCAAAGTCATTGAAGAGAACTTCCAAATAAAGCGTTTTTTTTTACTTACTTGCCGTGGTTGAGGATCACAGTGCAGTTTGGCCAACAGTCATGATTCACGAGACACAAATTTGGGAACAGCCCGACTCCGGCGGCCTGAAGGCCCCTCTGGTCGCTCACAGTGAAACCGTTACAGTTAACCTGAGAGAAAGAGGGAACATAACACAGAGCTTTGACAGTTTAGACCTCACATGAATCTCTTTTGTTTCATACAAAACAACTTGTTCACATTAAGAATTTCATAAAACTATTAATAGTATTTTTTCACTATTTGCTTCGATGTGTCCTCTCATTTCTTTGAGGGTCAAAGGACAAAAAGAAGCTTGTGTGTCTTTTGCACTGTGGATGATGAGGCCATGTCGCCATCAGAGATAAAAACATAATTTCTTTGAAAAACATGTCCTGCTGCTGATTATGGTGTAACATTATAACACATGCAGTACACTATAAACTTTGGCTAAGCTACAGCCCACAACAAGAGCAGAGTAAGTCTTTGTTCATAAGATAATCGATGTGATCGGCATGTAAAATCACAATGTAGTACAGCGGATGGACTGATTACATAGCTAACTAGTTAGAATAGCCTATAAGTCACGCCTTGTCGACTACTTTTTGAGAAGGGCCATATTTCCCTCAAGGCGTTAAAACATGGCACTTTTTTCCTCTGCTTTGTTTATTCATTTTCACAACTGAAACAAGAAACAGATTTATTAAAATACGGGGGAGAAGTAGTAAAGAAGTAGGCTGTCCTAAAGCCCTAAAAAAAAAAAATTAGTTCCCGGGCTGTGATAGAAAAAACATGTGTTTGCCAATAAAAGGACAACACACATTAACGCACCACGCCAAAAATATGTGAGACTTCTTCAATCCTGTGCTGCTTGCTGGACCGGGGCCAGTAGTCCACAAAATTGTGGATGTCCACTTTGAAGTCCTTCAGCTCATCCTCTTCCATGTCCTGGATGTGGTCCTCCAGCTCGTCCAGCGTGGTCAGCTGCATGTCAGACACCACGCTCCCCTCCTTGTCGAGGCGCCACAAGATGCGGGCCACCAAACTGACCACACAAAAAGAACAGTGAAGAAGAAGAAGACGTGACTTTGAGGGGCCCCAAGAAGATCAGTCACAAGATTAAGTTAAAGAAATGATTGACACATCATGTCTGTGTTGAACTCAGCGGCCTCTCTCCATTTACTTATCACTTCCACTAACCGGATGCTCTCGTTCGGTGCTGTGCCCAAAGCTTTGATGGCACCGCATTCCTGCTTGTGTTCGGCCCAGCCGGCACGCTGGCAAGTTCGGTCACAGTAATGAGCAAATTTGCACTGGCCGCACCTCTGTAGCTTCGGTTGACTGCGGAAACAGCTGTGGCAAATACGCTCTGCTAGACTGCAGGAGAGGAGAAGAGACAGAAGAATGGAAGACGTCATGATACGTACGTTACAGCACATGCATACTGTAGATGCAATAAACAGGGATGACCCAGGGGTAGCCTACTTCTGCACTTACCCAGGGGTGCGTAAAAAGAGTGTGGAGTAGCTCGACTAATTAGAAAAAAACACAAAAAAAAAACAACAATTTGAAGAAAAACAAAATATCCACCTAATGAGTTAAGAGCAGCGTCACACCTGAACACTGTGCTGCATGTTGACTTCACTTTAATTAATAAAGGTGTTGGTTTACTCTACTTGGTAGTTTTGAGACAATCAGTGTGCTCACTTTTATTAAGTAAAAGTCACTTTTAACTCAATTTTACTCAATTTTAAGTTTAAGTTAACTTTTTAGCTCATACAACTTGAATTTAATTGGCTAATTCACTTGGTAATTCTAGTAATTTTCTGGTAATTTTTCAAAGTAAAGTTAACATTTAAATTTTAACAGCACAGTGGATATTTTTAAGGAGACAATCTTCCCTGTTGGAGCGACAAAAAACCTTGGAGAAACCCGGCGACAGACCATAAGCACAGAGCTGTCCCAACATAAAACATAAAAGAAACATGAGAATCAACGTAATGTAAAAATACGTTGAGCGTTTATTTTGGGTGATCGAGTTTGTACAAATGGTTGAAACACTTGAAACAAGAAGCAACTAGTAGGCTACAAATGTAGACTTGACTAGGCTGACCTCAACACTGACTGCTCAATTATATGAGAAAATGTTGTGTTCCAATTTAAAATCATTTTTGAAAAATGCATTTGGATCTTGACAGGTGATATCAATGAAGGGGTACCTGAGCCCATCTGAGCTGAGGGGGTACAGCAGAGAAAGACGGTTGAGAACAACTGACCAAAGAGACAGCTGTCCAACAGAGAGTTGCCTTAGTGTTGACCAAATGTCCTGAAAAAGTGCATTATTTACCTCCTTATTCATAAGTATTGTCAGTTTAAAGACAATGTGTCAGATGAGCACTAAAGGTTATTCCTATTATATCATATCATCACAAAAACGTTACCATAACCCATCTCACAGTCAGGTTAGTTGTAAAAAGCTTTAGAAATAGCCAGAATAAGGGTTCCTCAGATTATGGGTACTTCTAAAACAGAGGAAATTTGATTTCTCGTCGGTTTTACGAAAAACACATTCAGTGTAGGCAACCCCTAACTTCTCTTGGACTTTACAACTTGCTATTTTCAAGAATGTTGTCAAAAGATCCCTTAAAAGTCATAACTCAGAAACCCGGGAATTCTGACAGTAAATGTAAAAAAGCATTGTTGTCTGGAAGACTAATTTTGTCGGTCACATTCTTGTCTTTTCGATGGTTAGTTATTAAACATGGGTGAACTTTGTTTCTGGTTCAGATGAGGTTTGCCGTCATGCAGGTTCTTGTGTGATACCAGCAGCAGCGTTCAGTTACAGTCATGTAAAAATATTCCCCTGAGGATGAGCTGCCATCGCTGCAGGCACATGTCGAGGTGAAATCACATCAACATGACAAAGTACCGCATGCTGGAGAACACTTGTGTCATTGTCAAAACAAAATCAAGACGGCACGACCTCTAAAAAGGGCGGACGGCGTGAAGAAACACGATTTCTTACGCAAAATTATATTGTTAAAGTACCCAAATGTCCCCAGAATGACAACATCTGAAGACATCCCCCACCGCTGAGCGTCCCCCATCGCAATTTCCATCATTACTCTACCTGTCAAACACGACAGCTGCGAGACTGGGCTCAGAAAATATCACATCTCCTGCCCAGAACTCTTTGGCGGCCTTCAGACCCCTCCCCTTCCCAGGTGAGTCAAATATCGCCACGTTCTCCATGGTAGCTGCACTGGTTCCTGAGATGCTGGTGAACAGCGATGATCAGCGGTGAGCGGATGACAGAGGAGTGTTTGAGGAGGCTCACAGGAGCTAAATACAGCGATAGCGTAGTTGAGGAACTCGTAGACCAATCCTCGCCCTCTGTGTTCTTCAATGACAACTGCACATTCCACACCCGCGGTACTAAAATAGCCAACCGCTTCTTGAACCGTACCAATAGGTCCAAAGAATGGGTTGGTGGTGACTTGTCTCATTAGTCCACGGAAGAATAAAATGTCTCGAAAGGACACAGCTGTCATGAAAACCAGCGATCTTGTCAGAAAGCAACACGTCTGAAACTTATTGGAACTTGATCATCTTGGGGTTTTTTTTCACTCTACGATTGCCTTGATTTTGCTTTTTTCGCCTGTTAGCTGACAGAAAGTCCCCCCAGCCCCCGACCATGAATTGGTAGGGGCCCAGAGACCATGAGGGTTATTTTTGGCCCTCAGTTGCTGCTGCCTGTCAGGAGTGTGTGGTGACGCTAGACAGCTGCGAGAAGTCTGATCTCTCCTGTTCTGGTGCTTTCTCAAACTGTCTCTCAAAGTTATGACATCATTTAAAAAAAAATCATTGCTTTCAAACATACATACACCCTGTCTGACACGCGCCAGAATGGAGGTCAGAGCCCACAACATGAGTGGATGACCAGGTTTGGATCCCCACAGCGTGCTACAAAGAAGGATGAACACACACAAATACACGCTAAAACATCCCTCATATGTGAGCGAACATCCTCAACATTTACGTCCAAACTTTCTCATCTTCTTCAGAGACCAAGTATTAGCCAGAATCTCTTGCTAATCCTTTACATTTTATGGTTTCAGTTGTTTTCTCAGCCATGCACGGTACCCAGATTACATAATGTATACTATTGTTTTTCCAGCGTGTGGCTTTTAGTGGCATGGTCGCAACCAGCTGAACTCCCCTTGTCTCGCCCTCCCCCACGGTGGCTGCTAAAAAACGTGAGAGGCCCTCTCTAGATTCTTATTTTCAGGTGATTTTACACTAATAAAAACATCATTATTAATATTTGACTGCATTTCTGCCCCTAAATCCTCTAAATCTGACACACAAGACCTGTAAATGACCACAATGACTAGAAATAAAAGTCAAATAATTCTGATCACAATTTAACGGTTTACATGGGTGCTGAGCAAAGTGGTCAGATGAGACGTGTGGTTCCGCTAGCTGTGAAGCATCTAAATCTGCTGGAAATGTAACAGAAGAAGAATTTCTAAGATGGATCTGCAAAGTGTCCTGGGAACAATATCTGTGTTTCTGGTTTCGGTGGATCTTTTCCGACGCTTGATTGACCAACCTGTTGTTTTGAGCCTCTCAACCGTCGGGGCATTAAAAAACAAAGTTGTATCAAACACAGACCAGTTCTGTTTTGTTGCTGCCATGTTTCTGTTCCTCCTGGAAGCAGCTTCACCTCATGTTGTCCCCATGTGAGGCGAACACGCACAGGAAGAACATGTCTACTCCAACCAGAGAAAAACGATCAGAATAAACGTTTGAATAATCGAATGTTTACACCACCCCTCTTGATCTGATCAAAAATGAGTTTAGACTGAGCCGGATTGGATTAGCCTCTTCTGAATGAGGTGCATGATGTTTTTTTCTTTTCATTGCGATTGGGCTATTATTCCGATTATTAGTGGAATATTAGGCTAATGAAGGACCTGTGTTGTGTTGATAAACAGTTGGAATTCAGAAGTCTTGCAACGTTATAATTGGGTTAAAAATGTCCATTTAATGAGTGAGCAACAAACAATAAACTAGTCAATGAACACAGCAAAAGCAACAGGTTTAACATACAGTAGCATGAAGCAGTGACATTTATTTTCAGACCAACATCACAGATTAAATACATAAATAATATCACAGCAGCCGAGCAGCCAACATTCTTTAAGTTACTGTTTTCGATGCCCAAATATTTTCTGTGCTCCCTTTGTTCTAATTGAATCTGTCCCTAATTCTTTCGTTTGATCGGAGCAGCCAAGAGCATGGATCTTTATACCTACAAGAAGCAATAAGTAACTTCTTAACTGTCTGATATTGGTATCACACTGCAAAGAAGTCGATGTGTGTCCCTGAGGGGAAGTCGTCATCCAGAAGCAGCTTTAACAGTTTGACTGCAGAGTCCTTGCAAGGAAACGGATGATTATCGACGCCTGTTATCCTCAGAATGTCCTCCTGCATCCCTGTGTCCAAAGGACCTGTGGGAAACCAGAAGTTTTAGCCAACTGCAAAAATTGTCACATGTTGCCTTTTTTCGCTCTATACCACATACATTCAGAGTATTGTCAACTGTGGAGATCCATCCTATCAGCTTGTTTTCCTTGCTCAAGACATGTATTTCTGTTTATATACCCCTGATCATTATACAAAGTTGTAGTAAATACCTGGAGAGTAGCTGAGGACTCTGACATTTGGCTCTCCCACAGCCAGCACTCTGAACATCATCTTTCTGGCTGCTTTGGCAGTGCAGTACAGCACCCAAGACGGCAAGGCCTTTATTGCGAACACTGAGGAGAGGTTCACCACGGTCCATCGCAGGCCCGGTCTGCACGGGAAAACCTGCAGGATTCCTGCTGTCAATGCCAGAGCCGAGCTAATATTGAGGGACATGTAGGAGTTCACCACCTCCAGGTCGGTGAAACTTGAAAACTGGGAGAGGTCACCCAAAGAGGCTGAAAGCAGAGAGAGACATTAAAGATCTACATACAAAATCAGCTGTAAGTAGGAGAGATTTCAACAAAGATGACAATTGAGTGCTCACCAGCGTTGTTGATAAGAAGCACATGATCCATTTCCATTTCAGACTCCAGCCTTGCCACCCTGACAGCTTCATTCACCCCCCTTTGCGTGCTCAGATCGGCCACAACGCAGTGAACCAAGAGCTGCTGTTCCACAGTAAAGACCTTCAGTTCTTCCTTTAGCTCTCGCAGGAGAGTCTCAGATCGAGCTACCAGCAGGAGGACAGAGCCAGGTTTCAGCAAGCAGCACACCTGGATGGACACATGGTATCTGTTCGTTTGCTTGTCTTTTTTCTTATCTAATTATTTTGCCTAAGTTGATCACTTACTTGGTGTGCCAGCTCCCGTCCAAATCCTTTGGATGCTCCTGTGATGATACAGATGCACCGGCCCAGAGTCCTGCCATTTGTAGGGATGACGTCTGCTATCCTGTCAGACATTCACAAAGGATCAGAGGAAAAACTGAAACAAGTGAGAGAAAGGATTACAGCTAAAGTGAGATGAGATGACATAGAGACCTCTGACAAAGATGTGAAAGATGTGAACAGTGGGCTGTTCTTATAACCTGGCATGAATGCATTTCATAATCCATTTTTAACCATGAAAGGAGAACTTAGGGCAGGGTTAAACGAATGTGTGTCGAATTGGTTGCATATTGTATATAATTTAATTGTGTGCTCATACAATCACAAATAATAAAACAAAGTTCAAAACCAGAGACCCCGACTGATATTTCTTATCAAAATGTCTATTTTTAGAATTGATTTTGTAGAGCATTACTTACTAAAACTCTGATCAGGCACGTAATAAAATGCTATTTCTAAATAACTACTAATTATTTATAGGTTTCAATAAATAATTGTGGGAGTACGGCACACGTTCGGCTCCATATATTATTAAGATAGCAAGTTGTGTGCTTAAATACAATAAAGGAAAACCAATGACCGTAGATGATAATAAAACAGCAACAACACAGACACTGATGCCAAGTCAAAACTCACAATGATACTGCAAAAATTGAATGTGTGATCACAGATAAAACTTGAGAGATGGTGGTTTCTTGTAGATAAACTATGGCTTTGAAAGATCTTTTGAGGAAGTGAAATAAAACTCCTTCATGTCTAATAAATAGTAAGAGTAAAGATCACTGTGTTTATAATACTCTCCCTCATAAACTGACGTAATCAATAGCTCGTGCCTCTCAGTTTTAAACATTAACAGAGAATTAGCCATGCTCTGGTGAACACAAAGGTAACCTTTAAACCAGCAATGAGCACACGGTGATAATATCGTCCTAACGCACCAAAAAAATCAAGTGACCCAGGACTTGTGTCCCTGGAGTGCTGATCATCTGACATGCGCCCTACAGGGTCTTGTTAGACATGCATTAAAAAATGTAGGCCTGTCAATCACACGCTCTTTAACCCCAAACAGATCAAATGTTGCCCCCCGTCTAATTTAGCTCAGCTGGATGGCGCCCCCCACTGACCAGAGGGATCCAGAGAATCCCTGGAGACCCTGAGCCATGAAGCCGCCACCACGCTTACTGCAGCTGTAAAAGTACAGGCTGCCAGGAAATAGACACCACCGCCCCCTCATGGCTGGTAAGGCAAATGTCTCAGAGAAGAGGCCTCCTCTTTAAAGAGTTGCCAGTATAATGGTGTAAAAACATGACGTTGGCCTAAAGAATCATCCAGACCTGTTCAAATAGAAAAGCTTTGACTTGAAAAAAAATTAATATTTGGGCAGCTATACTGTAGAGCAACACGCTGCCCTATCCTGTGTTAGTGTATTCTACATGCATCCTATCATATGATCACTCAATGCCAGTGGTGGGAGAAGTATTTTGATCATTTATTTAAAGGGTAATTCCACAAATTTAACATATTAAAGTGTGTTTACAGGTCATGTGGAGCACTACCGCATATGTGAACAAAGGAATATAAAGCCGATTATTTTCTTTATGGACTTATCAGAATTCTGATTGTGTGGGTTGTAAAAATTCTGAAAACAGTGATAAATGCCGTCTCAACTGCCCCAGAGAGACTCGTTAAGAGTCCTGCTGCTCCTCTGTTCTACTCAGTACTAAATAACATTCATCTTCTGACCCAGTACTTGTTAGTCGAAGCAGATGATTTATTTTAAGCACGGGGGTCCACATGTAATCAAAATGTATTCCAAAATTGTAAATACAGCCAAGTGCAAATATTCTAATGACAGGAGCTTCAATTTCTCGATAAAGGTAAAATGCATCACAACATAAATGAAGCAATAAAATGCAGAAATTTGCACTAAAATTGTCATCACATTGCAATCGGAGAAAGGATTTCAAGATGATGTTATTTTGCATGTTCAGCCCCATGTTTACCTGTTCTCTTGCTAAAGCCCTGACACTGCACGTACTTTTCACTTGTAATACAAGAACACTTGATTTAAACCAAGCAAATAATTCTGTTCCATTTGTTCTTCTCCTAAGAGGACAAACCTGCTGTAAACACCCACATTTTTAAATCTTGAACCATTAAACTGCCCGTTGTAATCTCCCTCAATAACACTCATAACCATAGCAATTCTTTCCAAAAAAGAAAACTAATTCCAAAATGTAAAGACTATAGATGCCATCCTACCTTGGTGTTGTTGCTTGTTAGCTTTGTGCGAGATGTCCCTCACCAACCCTGCTGGGAGCACACTGGTGAAAATAAAATACTGAAAGATAACACAACAAACAGCAGAAAGAACAGGAAAGACTTTGAGTTTTGGTGTAGTTTTGCAGCATTGTTGTGTCCTCTTGTCTTGTTGTGGTGGTTTATTAGAACAGTATTAGAAGGGAAACAAATTTAAACCAAGAATAAAGCCAAGATATTCCTTCCAAAATGACACAAAGCTGTAATTAAGTGATCAGTGATCAGTGAAAATGATCAGGAACAAGAGCTCCACAATTAAGCAACACTGGCAACACTGGATTAAAAAAAAAAAAAAACATTTAGTGAAAGAAAAAGAATCGCAGAACACTTTCAGGGTAAATATATATGGAAAAAATGAGACTGGGGGAAAAGGAAACTGCTGCCTAATAAAAGGGTCAAGCAGGTCACACAGACATATAATAGAGCATAGAGAGAACAGGAAGCATTGAGGACGTACAAAGTAAACATGACAAGCAGTCACAGTGTGCAACGCGAGACAACTGAGGAGTGACATATCTGTTACAGACAGCTGAAGAAGTGTGTTTGAATCAGGATGAGAGGGATCCTTCTTTTGATTGTACACAAAAACGAGGACGGCCTGCCTTGAGCTGGGTTACATGACTCTTTGGCTGAGTTGTGTAACCACAACCAAGTCGGTGATTGGACTGAAAATAGCCCAAAACCAGACAACCAAAATATCTTTATGAGATTTATTATAGCAAGAGTCCAGTGTATCTGTAGCTTGACCTGTATCAGTTGCTGGAAAATCAAGATATCGCACCCTTTTCAGCATATAAATTATTTACTTGTAATTTCTTTACCTAAGTACAAATATTGCCAGAAAATTACTTCTGATACATAAATACATTTACCATCTGATATTTTAACCCCTTAAAAGTTCTATTCGTATGGGTGACTTTCACGTTTATCAAAGTCATATTTGAACACAATATCTTTACTTTCTAGTACGACTTTTATGATACTTTTGACGGCACTACAAATTATTTCACGAGACCACGCCCATCTTCCATCACAGCCTTCATGTTGATCTCACACACTACACACAATAACACACAAATACACAACTTGCAGCTGGTGAAAATCGTTCGAGTCAAAGGTCAAGGGTTCAACTATAAACTGTTGGAATACTTCTTTAAATTTAAATCAGGGCTGTTGTTGTGTATTGTGTATTTGGCTAATATGGATAACTTAAAGCTGCTGTAGTCAATACTATTATAATGGCTCAAACGACCAGGTCAGATGAACGACGTACAAACCAACAGGCAATAAACACCCGACTCTGCTTGTCCCTTCAGCTCACCAGAGCATGTTTAGCATCTTTCAGCTCATTGTGTTGGTTTTGTAGCTCAAACTAATGTTTCGGATTGGTTTTATGCTCTTTATGCTCTCATAAGCACTGTTTCCAGACGCAGCAAGAAACTGCTAGCTGCTAGCACCAAACAGCAGATGAAGTTATTAAGCAGCTGAAGAGACTGCTATTTATCTCAGGAAGCAGCTGGTGGAGACCAAAACAGAGCTAAAAGAGTTCAAAACATTGTAGTTACTAGTTTTGGTAGACAGAAAACTAAAACGTAATGTTGCTCTGTGTCTGCTGGATGTTTGGAATTTGGATGAAATTTTTAATGTCTTGCCCAGGGATACTATGTAGACTGCAAGAGCCTCAAATTGAACCACATGACCTGGAGTGAAGCTCCAGAAAGTGTTTTGTGGACCTTGAAACCTTCACCTGACTTTCTGTCTGAGTCTCAATGAGTGAATATTTTTATTTTGGATGAATTTATCCTTTAAAATGTTGCAGGCTGAAAACAAAAAAGCATTTTATTTATTTATTTTTTTTTTTTTTGCGTC